>BCJK01000009.1:617800-727800 GCA_039545395.1 Filobasidium uniguttulatum | reverse complement strand
CCTGGGGAGGGTGAAACTATGCGCTTAACAATGGTAGCGATGAAGCGCGACATTTGTAACCGAGAGTGGTTAATTACTTGGGCAAATATCCGACAGTTTGTGTCCGTGATAGTGAGCACCGGCAGAGGGAGATGGTCGAGCATGAGCCTGTCCTCGTCGAGAGGGAGGAGGAGCGTCAGTGTACCCGTTGATAGGGATGGCCATGGAGAGCGTGACAAAGAGGGCGATGAAGAGAAAGAGTGCGTTGAAAAAACTGGGGAGGCAGTGGAATTTCGTGTCAGAGGGTTTCCAATCCAATCATACTGCCAAGTCAGACACGACGACTCACTTGAGTTTCATTTTTGCGAGTGAAATTACGGGCGGTCTGATGAGTGGTATCGACTAGCGAACCGATGCGTGTGATCCAAGAATGCTTTTTTTTGTTTTTTTCCCAAAAGAATGTGTGTGTTGCTAAAGAGCGTAGATGGTCGAGTAGAGTGTATTTCCTCAAAGGTTGACGAGAGAGCAAGGCAAGGTCGTGAATGTAATCGTGAACAGACGAGTCTGAGGGGAAAAAAGGAGATTCTAGACAATGGAGGGACGACCTTTGCCTTTTCCCAGCCTCTGCTCCTCCTTTAAACATGTCTACATCTGATCGCTAGTCGACTGGCATGACGGGGATTCCCTTGCCCAGCAGAATGTTGACGGTTCTCTCTAACTGGATCCTTTCTTTTTCCTTTGCTTGCCAAAGGAAACTTATCTCTCTCCAGTGTAGCTGCTCACTAGCTGGCTAGACGTACAGTGGCGAGGTTGCCTCCATGTGGTTCGTTCTGCGGCTGTTACGCTGCTCTACGACTTGAAACGCGTTTCACAAAGCTATTGTGCGTTTGCCTGCTTGCCTGCGCCGCCAGCTTTCCGTTCTAGATACGCGACACCCTGGCTATTTGTGCTGCTGTGGAATGGATTAGTAAGTGTGTGTCGCTTGTGCGGCAACCAAAGCACTGACATGTATGTGTAATGTGTGTACCACTGTATGCACTGTATGCCGGCTTCATGACGAGTCTACGTGCTGCTGGCACATCGCCATCGGACAAACGATAGGGTATAATCATGGGAATAAGTGAACCTACGGCCAAGCTTACCGAGTTTCCGAGACAATACTTCTAGCTTCACCAAGTTCAATCCAGCCGAGTGCATGTGCCGTACGTAAAGCTCGCCTCGAAGCCAGCCAGAAAGAATCCCTTGACGGTATAGAGTTTTACAATTCAAACAGACGCGCCTTGTTCTTTGGCGACTTGAAACGCACCTCAAATCGCATACACCCGTAGCGGCCCGCGCGGATTACATGTCATGCGTTTTCAGGTTGCAAGGATGACGAGTCGCGCAACTGCTCGCTATGCACGCCCTACCTCGTACGGTGAATTCAGCTCGAGCGAGTGGATGCTATTGACATGGATAGTTGCGCCTGATCGTCCGCTCAAGTCTTTTTTCTCCAGCAAAGACATCATCAAGACATAAAAACAGATTTAGGGAGAGACAAAATGAGCTCCATCGGTACAGGATACGACTTGTCGGTGTCGACATATAGTCCCGACGGCAGAATCTTTCAAGTATGTTTGAAATCAATTCGCAACTTGTGACCAGAGTATAACAGAGCTGACAAGTATATGCACTCAATCCAGGTCGAGTATGCTTCGAAAGCTGCTGAAGCCTCAGGGTGAGATTGATTTGTTGTTGATCGAAACAATAGGATATTCACACACGCACACTCTTTTTCTCTATAGGGTTGCCATCGGAATGCGATGCAAGGATGGTATAGTCCTCGCAGTAGAAAAAGTCCAGACGCCCAAGTTGTTGGTCAAGGGAGCGAACAAGCGGATCATCAGTGTGGATAATCATGTTGGATTGGTGAGTCTTTGGACCATTTCCGTTGATGGTTGGCGGTGTTTGGGTGTCTTGTTGAACGTACACCCTTGCAAGACCTCGATGGCATTCAAGGGCGTTGACGGCAGTTGATGTGCAAAAGCGAACGTCTGCTGACCAGCTTCTTTGTTCATCCTTGCCCATTCCACTTGAATAACTCTCTCTCCATTTGGTATCCACCTCACTTGTCGAAATTAGGCGGCATCAGGACTCGTCGCCGATGCACGTCACCTTGGAAAGCGGGCTGCCGAGGAAGCTCAAAACTTTAAAGAAACTTATGGAAGCCCCGTGACACTCAAGGTAAGAAAGGTCATCTCCAAAGCAAGGCCTCAAAAGATATTGATATACTGCGTTGCACCAAACCACAGGCTTTGATGGAACGACTGGGTGCCTATGTACACGCATACACATCTTATGGATCTGTACGACCGTTTGGAATCAGCACCATTGTAGGAGCCGTTGACAAGAACGGACCGCAGCTCTACGTGATCGAGCCAAGCGGTGCCTACTACGGATTCCGAGCATGTGCAGTGGGTAAAGGTCGGCAGTTGGCAAAGACTGAGCTGGAAAAGCTTGACATGACGAATCTGGGAGTAAGAGATGCCGTCAAGGAAGCCGCACGAATGTGAGCATACTTTTGACGTGGATTCGTGACCATACATTCGTGCTCATCCTCGTTTTTAAATCTGTAGCGTCCACTTGGTCCACGATGACAACAAGGAGAGCAACTTTGAGTTGGAAATGACATGGATCGCGCCCGAGAGCAACGGGCTGCACGTACAGGTCCCAGAGGATTTGTTCCTCGAGGCAGAAGCCGCAGCAAAACGGGCTCTCGAGGAGGGAATGGAAGAGGACTAGACTCTTCGCCGTTTCACCGCGTGGATTACTCGGCCTTGTACGTGACTCGATGCATTATTATATGATCCGTCTACCAGCGTTATTGAGACGTTCAAGCGGTCAGTTACTCGAGACATGCATCACCTACGTAAAGTTGCGGGACTGCTAGTGCGCAGTATGAGTGGGATCAACACCCTTGTTCCGTTCTCGGTGAATTCATGGATATCCCTTCTCCATGTACGAATCCACATACCCAAGTTTGCTGCTGTCGGCACAAGTCGAGCGCCAATGGTCCATCGTAGTGAAGCGACGTTGATAAGTCACTCGCTGTAGCTTATTACTGTACTACAGTAGCTTGAGCTGCGCTGCCTTTCTCACGCGCGCCTCCGTGTGCGCGTACTCATCTCCAAAGATGTACCCAAGTTGCATCAAGTTGAACCCAGAGCCTAGGCATTCGGTCAGCGGGTTTGTCTAGCTAGATCACACACAAACTGAGAGCCACACAGACATGAACGTATTCGCAGACCAAGTACGTTTGCAGAGCCAAGTTTCATCCGTTGCAAGGCAGACACACTGACCCATTGTCCTGTGCTGTCTATTTCATTTTCCAGGCTACAGAGGAGCGAGGAGAGAATGCGAGGTTGTCTTCGTTTGTGGGTGCCATGGCACTCGGGGATTTGGTCAAGAGTACATTGGGTCCCAAGGTGAGAGCGGTTCTATGTCTCCTATGTCTGGCTCCCGCTCTACAGAGTACTGACGATCTTGTGCATGTGACATGACAGGGCATGAACAAGATTCTTCGTAAGGAAATATAATCTGGGATGATGACAAAGTCGCTCAGACGCTAAATTTCACCCTGTTTTCTTTCTTGGGGACTCGTATAGAATCTGCATCGACTGGAGAAATCATGGTCACGAATGACGGAGCCACTATTCTCAAAGCCATCCAACTCGACAACCCCGCCGCCAAGATCCTCGTCAATATCTCCAAGGTGCAGGATGACGAAGTCGGTGATGGAACCACGTCTGTGTGTGTGCTCGCAAGTGAGCTGTTGAGGGAGGCAGAAAAGTTGGTCACGACCTACAAGGTCCACCCTCAGACAGTGGTCGAAGGTTATCGAATGGCAAGCAAGGCATCGCTACACGCATTGGCTGAAGCTGCCAAGGATCACTCGGCCGATCCTGCTGCTTTCCGAAAAGACTTGTTCAACATTGCACGAACTACGCTCTCGTCAAAAGTCCTTGCTCAAGACAAGGATTATTTTGCCAACCTTGCAGTCGATGCAGTCTTGAGGCTCAAAGGAAGCACCGATTTGGATCACATTCAGATCATCAAAAAGGTGGGAGGCAAGTTGACGGACAGTTACTTGGATGAGGGTGAGTCAGATTGGACCGAGAGAGACTTGGTTGTGTGTAATGGCTGATCAACGGGGTGATGAGCAGGTTTCATTTTGGACAAGCAAATTGGAGTCAACTGCCCCAAGAGGATTGAAAATGCTCGAATTCTCATTGCCAACACATGTCAGTTTCTCTATCTTTTGCACATTGCCGAAATGGACACCTGACAGTCTTGTATTCATTCTTTCATAACAGCTATGGACACGGACAAGGTCAAGATCTTTGGTGCCCGAGTGCGAGTAGATGGCACAGGGAAACTCGCCGAGCTTGAGCGGGCCGAAAAGGAGAAAATGAAGGACAAGGTCAACAAGATTGCGGCCCATGGAATTACCTGTTTTGTCAACCGACAACTCATTTACAATTACCCCGAAAGCTTGCTCTCCGATCAAGGCATCATGAGCATTGAGCATGCCGACTTTGAAGGTGTCGAGAGGTTGGCATTGGTGACTGGAGGAGAAATCGCTAGTACATTTGACCAGCCAGAATCTGCCAAGATTGGACAATGTGATTTGATCGAGGAGATTATGATTGGAGAGGACAAGGTGAGTGAAACGATTTTCAGACGAGTGATGGAAGCAATTCAGCTGACCGGGGCTTCATGTTGGTGGCAGCTCATTAAATTCTCTGGAGTTGCTGCCGGTGAGGCTTGCACTGTCGTTCTGCGAGGAGCCACCACGCAAATGGTCGACGAAGCCGAGCGATCACTTCATGACGCTCTCTCAGTACTGTCTCAGACTGTCAAGGAGACCCGAGTGGTTTTGGGAGGCGGTTGCTCCGAGATGCTGATGAGTTGTGCAGTGGAGGAAGAGGGACGAAGGATCAAGGGTAAAAAGGCACTGGCCGTAGAGAGTTTTGGAAAAGCCCTGAGACAAGTGCGTAGCCGGGGTTCTCTTGTTTTGACCATTTTACACAGCAAACTAACATGCTGGTTTTCGGTATCTGCGTTTGCCTTTACTACTCAGATACCCACTATCTTGGCCGACAATGGTGGACACGACTCTTCAGATCTTGTCGCCAAGCTACGAGCTGCTCACTACGAGGGACAGACGGATGCTGGCTTGGGTAAGTCGCTTCTTGTCAGTGGACGACAGGGAGGATATACCAATGACTGTTTTTTTTAAATCGACTTGCAGACATGGACTTGGGTGAAGTTGCATCCATGAGGCGTCTGGGTGTAACTGAAAGTTACAAGTTGAAGAAGCAAGTCGTTGTCAGTGCCAGCGAGGCTGCGGAAATGATTTTGCGGTGAGATTTCTCTCAAACATATCGTTGCGAATTCTTTGGACTGGCGTGCTGAAACCGATACCTCGTTTGATTACAGTGTGGACAATATCCTTCGGTCAACACCGAGACGCCGAGAGGGTTGAGGGATGATTTAGTTGAAGCTTCGAGGTGCCACTATGGGATCACATAGATTACCAATGATTTTTCAATGTCATGACATGATCGTTTGCAGTGTGTACTCTAGTCGGGTGCTTGATGACACCATCAGCCATGGCCGGGGAACCGTCTTTAAACAGATCGCCTATGCGCAGACAGATCGCCTCTTTGCCCAAGCACACCATCGCTCGATCGGCCCAGATATTTGATTTGGCCCACGTTTCAGACCCGCGGATCTTTTTTTTTCGACTAGGCATGCAACGTTTTTGGCGCCAACGAGCGAGCAGTCTGTCCATGAGCTGGCTGGCTGGCTCTCTCTGCTTTGAATAACAACCCAGCAGCACATTTCCTCTTTACACCCTCTTTCTCCTGCTCTCCTTGACATTCTCTCTGTCTTTAATCTCTACTCCTTTCCCTTTTTCCCATCTTTCAAAAAATGACTGCTGCTTCTGCCACTCACCCCGACAACCGTAACGGTCATGTCCTTCCCGAAGGTGAGTGTTTTTTTCTTGCTCTTGACATCATGGTGACCATAGTGGGGTTACATTGTTGACACGTCTTGTATATCTTGATTGATTGCAGGTCACTTCCTCTTCACTTCCGAGTCTGTGTATGTACTCCAAAAAAAACCATGGGCGCTTTGCGGCCGTTGATCAAGACCATCATGAAGCCTTACCATTCGTTTATCTTGTTCATAGCGGTCAAGGACACCCCGACAAGATCTGTGACCAGGTCTCTGACGCCATTCTCGATGCTTGTCTCGAGCAAGACCCCCACTCCAAGTCAGTCCGATGCTCGGGTATGCACGTCAAGATATTGTCATTCTGACGTTGCGTTTTTTTTTTGACACGACAGGGTGGCTTGTGAGACCGCTGCCAAGACCGGTATGATCATGGTCTTTGGTGAAATCACCACCAAGGCCCAGATTGACTACCAAAAGGTTGTCCGTGAGACCATTGCCAAGATTGGATACAACTCCAGTGAAATGGGTTTCGACCACAAGACCTGTAACGTTTTGGTCGCCATTGAGCAACAATCCCCTGATATCGCTCAAGGTCTCGACCACGGTGACTTGGAGAACCACGGTGCTGGTGACCAGGGTATCATGTTCGGATACGCCACCGACGAGACTCCCGAGTTGATGCCCAAGACCATCATGCTTGCCCACCAGCTCAACGCTGCCATGGCTGATGCCCGTCGGGATGGATCCATGGGTTGGTTGCGACCCGACTCCAAGACCCAGGTCACCATCGAGTACAAGAAGGACGCCGACGGTGCCGTTGTTCCCCTCCGAGTTGACACTGTCGTCATCTCCACCCAGCACGCCGAGGAGATCAGCACCGAGGACCTCCGAACACAAATCAAGGAAAAGATCATCAACAAGGTCATTGACGCCAAGCTTTTGGACGACAAGACTGTCTATCACATCCAACCCTCTGGTCGATTCGTCATCGGAGGACCCCAGGGTGATGCTGGTCTGACTGGCCGAAAGATTATCGTTGACACTTATGGTGGATGGGGTGCTCACGGAGGTGGTGCTTTCTCCGGAAAGGACTTCTCCAAGGTCGACCGATCTGCTGCTTACACTGCTCGATGGATCGCCAAGTCTTTGGTTGCCGCCGGTCTCTGCCGACGAGTCCTCGTTCAATTGTCCTATGCCATTGGTGTTGCCGAGCCCCTCTCTGTTCACGTCGACTCTTACGGTACCGGAAAGATTGCCGACCTCGACATGATCAAGGTCATCCGCAACAACTGGGACTTGAGGCCCGGTGTCATTGTCAGGGAGCTCGACCTTCAGAAGCCCCAGTACTTGAAGACCGCTTCTTACGGTCACTTTGGTAACCCCAGCTACACCTGGGAGAAGCCCAAGCAGCTCAAGCTCTAAAGCTTGTAGCACGGCGCGCAAGTGACACACAGTTTTCCGGCTTCTTCATACCATTGCATCAAAAGGGAGGCAGGCGCCCCCATTGACGAGCTCCTCCTCGTCAGACATCACTCACACTTGACATAATCATTCATTCGACCCTCACATACAATAAACCCCCCACCTCTTTACTTTCACTCACATTATCCCGGGATTCATCTGTGTCTGCACCATCAAGGTATCTCCGGATAGGAGGTACCTTTGTACCATTTAGCACGAATCAGCAAGCAAAAAGCCACCTTGGCAAACGAATACAACATGTAACACGACGGAGACACCGAAACTACCACATCGGGAAACGAGGTTCGACAGGACATTACACGAATAGACTATTGAAAACTTGAATAGACGTCTCTGGTCGATTTGGCCGAGCACTTTTTTCCCTTGTAACTAGCGACGGTATTTCGCATGAAAGCCTTATACAATGCGCTCAACACGCGAAAACCAACTTGATCTTGAGATCAACAAGACACCTTGCTCTATCCCTACTCCCAAATTGTTGTCTCGCTGTCTTGTCCTCTATTGCATTACAACAGTATCCATTCCTCGATAACCCGAGGTGCTCGCTGGTATCGGCTGCCCGGTCGACATGTCCCATCGGTAGAGTCATTTAGCGCGGACGATCGCCGCTGGGCGGAAACTAATTCTGATTACGAGCAGCAGCAGCAGGCGAGCTTGGAGCTGAACAAGGCAGCATAGTGGTATTCCATTTTTTTTTTTCAACAGTCGCCACCTTCGTCAACTTGTTCAATCCTAGAGGCAGCAACTGATTTAGAGTGTTGTGTGGTTGCGTGTGTGCGTGCGTGTCTTTCCTTTTCCCACCCAATGCCTCCCCGACGACAATTGTCCACGCCGTCTGCTGGAGTGGCGATGAACCATGGCTTAGCAACTCCAGAGTCTGGATCGACACCGGTCACCACCAGACGAGCCTCTGTCCGTGGACAAGCCCTCAAAAAGACCGACTCGGGATTCACACCAGAGAGCACTACCCCTGGAAGCGTCAAGAGCGAGGATCTGACGGATGGAACCGACGAATCCAAGCTCTGTGTCGAGATTCCACAACGACGTTCGCAAAGTCAACACATTCGGCCTAAAATGGAAGACAATGAAGACGTGAAAAAGCAGGACTTTGCCATGGACATTGAAGAAGAAGAAGAAGATGACAAGCCGCTCAAGATTGACCTGGACTCGAAATCTGCAGGCAAACGAAAAAGTAAGTCGTCTGAATTCTTGTTCTCTTGCCTTGCCCAATGACTCGGCCAACTGGCAGCTCAACCGCTTTTCCGATCACTATCATCCTCAATAGTCGAAGACGTGGACGATGACCCCATCTCGATCGCTTCTTCAATAGTCGATGCCAACTCGGCTCGTCCTTCCCTTCGATCGAGCAGATCGAGCCGAAGCACTCGACCAAAGTATGTGGTCGATGACTCTGACGATCTCGACAACTTTACGGCGGATGAAGAAGAGGATGCGTATGCAGAGTTTGCTGGCGATGACTCCAACGTTGTTTCTGAATCCGAGGTTCAGCCTGCGGCCAAAGTCAAGGCTGCAACTGCAAAAGCGACCAAGAAAAAGACGAGTGGAGCGGCTGCTGCTGCTGCCAAGAAGAGAAGGGTGGCAAGTCCGAGTCGTTCGATTGATGATGCTGAGGAGGTTGAAGCTGAGATGCTCAAGGCGGCCATTGCTGTAAGTTGAGATTACCCCTGCTCAATTTGAAAAAAAAGGAGAAAACCTGGCTCAGGCAGATGAATGCAATGTTGGCACAGGCTTCCCTCGAGAGTGCGAACCAAAATTCGGCGGGCCCCAGCAAAGTAACTGCTCGCAGAGGCACTGCCAAAAAGACTGCTTCAAAGAGTACGTTCAAACTGGTGTATGTGTCAATCCTGTACGATTGACATTGATAAAACTGAATCTGCTCTTTCAGAAACTCGAAAGGTCGCCTCAGATTCTGAGACCGAGTTCAAAATGTCAGAAGACAGCGATTCAGCACTTTCAAGTGATGCACCAGATGTTGAAGAGGAATCCAAGTGGCCCGAGTTGGAACCTCCAAAACCTCCCAAGAGAGCCAATCAAGGGGAACGCGAAGCATACCTGAAAAAGAGGAGAGAATATCAACGCAAACAGAGGGAGGCGGCTGCCCCTTTCAATAAGCTCAAAGACACTCGCAGCAAAGAGCTGGGCAGAAAACTCACGTGGGCTGAGAAGAATGCTCTTTCGTTGGAATATCATCACCCCGAGCTCAAAAATGTTTGGGGCGACTATCAAGCCAAGATCAAACCAGTCGTTCCGACCCCCATGGAAGCCCATCCCAGTTTGAAGTTGACGCTCTTGCCATTCCAAAAGGAGAGTCTGTTTTGGATGAAAAAGCAAGAGGAAGGGCCCTGGAAAGGCGGTATGCTGGCTGACGAGAGTGAGTAGGCTTGGTGTCGGTTGCATTTTGCGAGTGATCACTGACTTTGCCTGGCCTGTTGTTTTAGTGGGAATGGGTAAAACGTGAGTCTAATCTTTCATGGTTTAGTCGCTTGGCTTGCTCACCGCATCCCTACGTCGCGCAGTATTCAAACTATCGCCCTTCTCTTGTCTGAGCCTCGCCGAAAGCCTAGTCTGGTAGTGGCTCCCGTCGTCGCCCTCATGCAATGGAAACACGAGATTGAGACCCACGCCGAGGGTCATACGGTGGGTGCCATTGTTTCCGCGATTCAATGCATTCAAGGGGGGAGCTGATGGAGACGTGTCTTGCGTACCAGGTCTACTTGTATCATGGATCCAGCAAGATCAAGGCAAAGGAGCTGCAAAAGTATGACGTTGTAAGTTGCTCAGCGGTTTGTGCCTCTAGTATCCGGATTTGTCGCTCATCAGGTTCGACTAGGTCATGGTTTCGTATGGAACTCTTGAAGCCTCTTTTAGAAGGCAACAGAAAGGTTACAAACGAGGCGACGCCATTATCAAAGAGAAGAGCTCTATGCACAGTTTCCAGTGGCATCGGTAAGTCGAGAGCGAGCTCCCTCTATGTCTGGGAGCTTTCACAACTCACGCCGACCTGTGATTAGTGTCATCCTTGACGAAGCACACAACATCAAAGAACGGTCGACTAATGCAGCCAAAGCTGCTTTCGCGCTGGACGCTCAGTACCGATGGTGTCTTTCCGGAACGCCCTTGCAAAATCGAGTTGGAGAGCTCTATTCTTTGGTGAGATTCCTCGGAGGTGATCGTAAGTCTTGTTTTCCGACACACTCTTGAATGCACACGCAAATTAATTTCATCTTGATTGACACCCCCCCCCCCCTAGCTTTTGCATTCTATTACTGCAAGAAATGTCCTTGCAAGTCTCTTCATTGGCAATTCAGCAACAGGAAAAATTGCGATGATTGTGGCCATTCTCCCATGCAACACACGTGTTACTGGAACAATGAGATTCTGACGCCTATTCAGCGATACGGAATGAATGGAGCTGGCTCTGATGCGTTCAAAAAATTGAAAGTTTTACTGGACAGGTGTATGCTGAGGTACGCTCTGCTCGGTCTTCCCGATCAATCCGTCTACTTCATTTTCAGAAGCTGAGTGTTTTGTGACCGCAGACGAACCAAGATCGAACGGGCAGACGATCTTGGTTTGCCACCCAGGACTATCACAGTTCGACGTGGGTTCTTTTCGCCGGAAGAAAAGGAGCTGTATGCTTCGTTGTTCCAGGAGACTCGACGTCAATTTTCTACGTATATTGCCGAGGGTACCATTCTCAACAGTGAGTACAGCCCTTGATTACAGATCAGCTGTACGGTCTGTTCATTGTCGTCTCCCACAGACTATTCCAACGTCTTCTCATTGATCACAAGAAGTAAGTCTGCATCGGAATGACAACCATTGTTCCACGTCGCTGACATTATGTCTCTGGTGGTGTCTCACAGTGCGTCAAATGGCCTGTCATCCTGATTTGGTACTCCGGTCCAAGACCTCAAAATATATTCAAAAAGAAGAGGAAGTTGTGTGTCGTCTGTGTCACGATAGCGTAAGTGTCTAAAGATGCCAATCAGCTTGAGCCGCGTTTCTCATACGATCTCGAATGGTGTCCATAGGCCGAAGATGCTATTGTGTCAAAGTGTAACCATCTCTTTGACAGAGAATGTATCACTCAATATGTCTTGGGCGTAGAGGAAGGAACCGTAAGTCCTCTGACAAACGTCAACAGGCGTCAAAAGGCTCAACGTCTATTTTTGTGTTCCTCGTGACGTAGACTCCTGTTTGTCCGGTCTGTCACATAGAGCTCACTATCGATCTTGGAGCAGAAGCAGTCGAGACTGGAGAAGAAAAGAAGATGAAGAAGCAGGGTATTCTGGGACGCCTAGATTTGGCTGTAAGTCAAATCGCATGTCTGCATTATGACCCTCTGTGCCCACTGACTTTGATGCGATTCTACAGAATTGGCGTTCGTCTACCAAACTCGAGATGCTCCTGGACGAACTCTGCCAGCTTCGTGAAAAGGATTGCAACATCAAGTCACTCGTTTTCTCGCAATTTGTGTCAATGCTGGATCTCGCGGCGTTCCGACTCCAGCGGGCCGGTTTCACCATCTGTCGACTCGAAGGAGGAATGACACCACAAGCTCGAGACGCAACTATTCAGCACTTTATGAAGAACCCTCAAGTGACCGTCTTTTTGATCAGTCTCAAAGCTGGAGGTGTCGCTCTCAACCTGACGGAAGCTTCACAAGTGTTCTTGCTCGACTCCTGGTGGAACCCATCGGTGGAGTATCAGTCCATGGATCGTATCCATCGGTTGGGACAACATCGACCGGTCCAAGTGACCAAACTCGTGGTAGAAGACAGTATTGAAGCAAAGATTTTGCAGCTGCAAGACAAAAAGTTGGCCATGACCCAGGCCGCCCTGGCGACGGATCCTGATTCGGCCCTTGGAAAGTTGACAGAAGAGGTGTGTGTCTCTTGTCTTGTCGCTGCGATACCCTGCTTCATCCGCTAATGATGTTGGCTCTTGGTTGACCTTCAGGACATGCAATTCTTGTTCCGACTCTAAGGACCATCAAATGGCTTCCCCATTCCTTGGTTTCGCAAGTCATATCCTATTGGTCGATGCTCGACATTTCGAGAGCTCGATTTTGATGTTTGCTTTTTCATAAATTCCATCTTGTCGATTGCAACAATGATGGCACTGTATCTGACATCCTCTTCAATGATTCCATGTTCATTCTATCGACGATACAATCGCACCTGCCTTAGCGTTGTAGCCATTGCTCCATTGCTTCTTGTCCAGGTCGAGATGATTACAAGAGTTCATCTAGAGAGTTCAGTTGTCTGTCGTCATCGCGCGCTAAACTATCGTGTGGTTTCCAAGTATGTTCGAGCAAGTCGTCCCATTTAAACAAAGTATGTCATTCAGAGAGGCAATCACCAGAGCGTCACTCTTACTTGCTCCTGTATCAATTGACCTCGAATAGACTTGGAGAAGCTACTGCGCAACCCAAAAATCCTACATCATGCATCTGACAGTATTGGCAGCCGAGGGCGATCAGACCTATTTTGTGGAAGTCGACTCATCGATGCTCGTGGAAGACTTGCTGGCTTTGATCGGAGCAGAGGTATGTCTATAACATTCGCATGTCTCCACCATCCACCTGGTACAAGGCTAATCTGTGTGTATACATAGTCGGGTCACGAAGCTGGGGAGATCACATTGATGTTCAACGGCAAGCCTTTGGCCGACCAGAAAAAGGATTTAGCGAGTTACGGACTGACAGGGAACGAAGAGATGATCCAAATGTTCCTGTGAGTCGAAAATCATAGCGGGAGCCTCTGAAAGAGTTGTTCGCTCAAAAGTTGTGCTACGGGTCACGTTGATGTCAGTGAAAAGTCTGCCAGACAAGCTCCACCGTTTGGAGGGTCTGCGGCCTCGACGAGTGGTAGTTCGGGCGGCGTGGCCAATGATGTAGAAAGAATGAGGCTTTCGCTGTTGGGCAACCCCGAGCTCATGGCGCAGCTACGACAGGTAAGCATTCGCATCTGGCCGAGGATGGCGACCCACTGATACCCAAGGCTTTTGATGCTCAGAGAAACCCTGATCTGGCAAACGCTGTATCATCATCTCCAGACGCTTTTGCTCGAATCATGCAACAGGAGTTGGCGGCAAGAAACTCGAGCGAAATGGAGAAACAGAGGCAGATCGATGTGAGTGTGCACACGATTGGAATCCACATGTCAAGATTTTGACCTCAAGCTCATCTTTGATCATGTTGAAAAGATCCTGAATTCAGACCCTTACAACGTGGACGCTCAAAGAAAGATCGAGGAGATGATCAGACAGGAGGCTGTGCTAGAAAACATGGAACATGCTATGGAGTACTCGGTAAGCACATTCATGATGATCGATGGTTGACTTGACCAGGCATTCTCATGGTTTGACCCTGTCGTTGCAGCCAGAGAGTTTCGGAAATGTACACATGCTCTGTAAGTTTTGGACTTGTCCTCGCCAAGATGCGAGGCTGGCCTACTGATCGAAATCTTTCCAGACATTGATGTTGAGGTCAACGGTCACAAGGTCAAGGCTTTTGTCGACAGTGGAGCCCAAGCTACCATCATCTCCCCAGAGTGCGCGGAAAAGTGCGGGTAAGTGTACCAAGTCAAGTAGTCAAGATCGAATGAGAGCTCATTCGAACAAATTCTAGTCTGATGAGGCTTCTTGACACACGGTTCGCCGGGATGGCTCGAGGAGTTGGGATGGCAAAGATCTTGGGCCGGGTTCATTCCGCCCAGATCAGGCTGGCGGATCTGCACCTGCCAGTAGCTTTCAGTGTCTTGGAGGTGAGTCTGTCTTACTTTGTTGACTTGCTCAGTGACCTCTAATGTCTTGACAATTGCGCCGATTCAGGGGCGGGATGTCGATCTCTTATTCGGTCTTGATATGCTCAAGCGTCACCAAGCTTGCATCGACCTCGAGAAGAATGTTCTCCGGATACAGGGCAGGGAGGTCCCGTTCTTGGCAGAACATGAACTTCCAGAAAAGGCTCGACATACGGAAGAATTGGCGCAAGAGGTTGATCGAGCCAGTGCGACGGGTAATCTTCCCCTCGGGCCCAAAGAGCCCCAAGATCGTGCGCAGCCCTCGACCAGCTCCACGTCTACGTTTACGGGTTCAGGCCATAAGCTTGGGAGCCCTTCCTCGTCACAGGCACCAGGTAGAGACAGCTCCCAGACAGCAGCGGCTCCATCGGCAGCCGGTGATAATAAAGCCTTGGAAACCAAGATATCGACTGTGAGTCTGTTCGCCCCCTTCCTCGACATGTACATGTCTGAATGGTGCTGACTCTTATTACCCTTGAAACATTCAGCTCATGGATCTGGGCGCGACTAGAGAGCAAGCCATTGGGGCTCTTGAGTCCGCTGGAGGAGATCGTACGTATTGCAGTACTACGAACTGGACGGTCTGCAGTCAACTTGACAAAAATTTCTTTTCGCCTCCACAGTTGACCTGGCTATATCTTTCATGTTTTGAGATAATACGGTCTCAACGTCGGACTACATTTTATCCATGCCCGCCGATTTCCACGGCGTCATTTTATGAGACTGGCCAATGCCATCACACAATTTGTACATGTCTATACAAGTTTGACCTAATCACATGATCGCATCTCTTCATCATCACATGCCTTCATCATCATACTACCAGGGCAGTCCCTCGGCTCCTACGGCGTCAGCGCGTTTCTTGCCATCGGCCGCAGGTTCCACCCCGTCCACGTCAACATACGAAATCTTGCCTCGACGTGCGCGGGGATCTTCTGCCTTTGAGGAGGAAAGAGGAGGTGGGGAAATCGACCGCCGACGTCCATTCTCTGACGGGTGCGAAAACCCACCCAACCTGTCTCGAAGCGAGGGGCGAGCAGAAGACGACGAGGTCGGAGGGCCCAGTTTCCCGTATCCTCCTCCCCCGGCTGGATGATAACTATCGCCCGATCGACGTCCGACCGGTGGGTCACGGTTCGTGGGGACCATTTCGGACGTCAACACGGGCATTTGCTGGTTGACCGAGCCAGGGTAAATCATGGTCGGTGGGAGGTGTTGAGGGTCCAATGCGAGATTGTTAAACGTGGGGTAGTCTTGGTTGACGCGGTGGTCGAATTCCTCTTGGTCAGTCAATTCCGAGGTGAGTTCTGGGTGTCGCGAAACAATGTGGCGGAAAACGAATTCGGAAGCCTTGAAAGGCTTGTTGCACAAGGTGCATCGGCTCTTTTTGGGGTCGTCCACGCTGATGTGGGATTCAATGAGCTTGGTGTAAGGGGGATAGCTGAGTCGAAATAAATGATGTACATGTGTGAGAAAGGGTCAATCGATCGGCCGCCGGGCAAAAATACAAAATACTCACTCTTCCTTGTTCTTTGCGCCATACTCTGCAAAGTTGATGGACTCTCTCGGGAGAATCACGAGTTGAATCTTGTGATCCACATTATCGGACCATCTTTTTTCCGTCCACACATCGGCTTTTGTGTTTCTATCGTGTGCTTTCCTCTTGGCCGGTTTAGCAGCACTGACTACGGGTCCGTCTGGTGGATGTTGTTGACTACCGTCTGTTGTTGAAGTGGTTTCAGACACCATGGGGCTTCTCAAATGACGAATGCATTTGCGGTAGAGTTCTTCGGCATAATCTGTTGGAGCTACGCAGTAGTAGCAACTGTGGAGCCAAGCCCGAAAAGGAGACAATGGTCAATGATGAGCGATTGATGGCTTGTCTGGACAATTCGCATAAAACGTCTGACAGGGACTCACGTGTGGAGGGCGTTTCGGAGGTACGAAAGCCATTGGTCGAGCTCGAACCTGACCTTTTCCTGCATCTGGTCGTGCGACAGCTCCTCCGTCGCTCTATTCAACCCACGCGTTTTCAGCTTTTCAGCAATACGTGCCGCAATAATCGTACTGCCCCTTTCACTCGGCTGACGATCATGATGATCGGCCGTTCCATTCGTCACTGGCTTTTCTCCACTCTCATGGTCTGACTTGCCGTCCTCGTCCGTGGTGGTCGGAAGCGTCACAAACAAGTCATTTTCTAACCTGATAGCCATCTGTTTGGCTTGATCGCAATCGTGTTTCATTCGATCCAAGGTGCAAGAAAGCGAAGGCGTATACCTCGCCCGGCCGATGAATGGTTCTGTGTTTCTGACCATGTTGAGCTGAAATCCTCCGATGGTGACCTTGTTCAATACCTTGAGGGCGTGCTCCATGTCGGTGGATGCGGCAAATTGGATCCAACCGACTCTGGCGTACTGTTTCTTGGGCGAGGGATCACTCAAGGCGAGGTACTGATACCCAGGGACGTTTTTGAACGTTGCTTCCAAGGCTGACCGTGTCTGATTGCTGTGAACTGTCTTGATGAACAATTGGTTTTCGGGGTGTGCTATCTCAATTACATCGGGGTCACTTGCTTGAGGCTGTCCCGGGCCCCAGACACTGATTCCATTGGGCAACTTTTGGGTTTCGAGTGCATGCGAGGCTTCATAATTGATATCGTCCCAAACCCCAGAAGCGAGCTCTTTGAGATATGTTTCAACAGTAGGAAGCTTTCCGCGTTTCGTGTTTTCGAGCCGCACTTGCTTGTACTCTGACAGATTAGAGTACCGGTCTTTGAACCAGCCTTGGTCCTTGTGTACGAGGTAAAGAGACCATAGTTGACGATTTTTGAAAGCTTCCTTGTACTTGAGGTACAGCTTCGGCAATCCCACAACAGGTTGATCTTCGGGTTTTGCGTTGGGATGATTGGTTTCCTCCTCCTTTGCGACTTCAGGGTTGGCCTGTCGGAACCATTGACTCCATGCCTCGAAACGTACTAGATTTTCGAGTTGGTCGGGATCCGTCAATGGTCGTGGATCGCGTTTACCCGGTGGCCTCGAAGTTTGCCGACTCTTGGCTTCAGACCGGCCGTTGCGAACGGGTGATATTGAACGACTACGTCCTCTACCTCGAGCAGGTTCGTATCGATCACCGTTTCTATCCGCTCCCCTTGCTCTATAGGGTGGTTCTCCAACAAAACGCGGGGCCATGGAAGGCGAGGGGCTACGATATGGCCGTCTTCTCCCATCGGGACTACGTGGTCTATAACGATCAGGCGTATCAAACCCATTTCTGTACCCGGGTGGTGGTGGTCGTTCGATCGACCTCGACCTGGCTCGTCCCATTGGAGGGGGTGGTAACCGTCCATAAAGCCGTGGAGGCGGTGAGAGCGGAGGGCCACCACGGTAAAAATCAGGTGGTGGTGATGGTGGCAATAACGGTCGACGCCCTGGTGGTGAACGTGGAGGGTATGGGGGTCCATCGAGAAACCGTGGTGGAGGAAGGGGTAGTGGTGATGGTGCGAATCCTGCTCCTCTGTATGGGGACGGCGACCTGAATCTTTTGGGAGGCGGTGACCTCGACCTGGCATATCTATAATCATGCCCGGACAAAGGCGGGAGAGGCGGTGGTAATGGAGAACGACCGCGGTACCGGGGTGGTGAATGAGGTCGTTTCAGCGGCCGGCGGTGAGCATCGTCTATTGGCAGAGGTCCTCTTGCGTATCTTGGGTTGTCGGAGAACCCATTGCTGCCACCGTATCCTGGGGCAAGTGGTGGTGGTGGTGGACCTGAATACCTTGGATCCGGGTCATGAGGACCATACGAGGGTGATCGTCTTCGTGGACGGTCTGCGTATACGACATTCCGTACAATTGTGTGGTCAGACGAGCAAATCGATATGAAAACAAAACCATACGTGTCAACAAGGTCACAATACAAGCGATTGACACCCACGAGGAGATCAGGGTATCGTTTCCTTCCCTCCTCATGCTTGCATGCTTGCTCAAGGACGCCAAAAGAACTCACCATCTGGGAACGGATATCCATCTCCATGTCGTCTACGTCCGTCTTCCACGCTTCGAGGTGGTTCATACGGTCCACTTCGGTGGGGATATCGCCCACCTGAATGCGCAGGCGGATAGGGGCGACCGGACATGGGCGAGTGTGCTTTGGTGTTTCTGTATGTGTTTCGTATCGAAAACGCTGGCTAGCTCAATACTGCTAGGATACTGGTGTACATGAATGAAGAGTTTATGTTTAAACATTGTCATTTTGGAAGAAACAAGCGACGTCGACTCGGACCCGCGGTTCCGCGCAGTGGCATCTGACTGCTGCCCATTCATTCATTTAAACCACAGCAACACAGATCAGCGACAGGATCATGTAGTCAGTCGGGTGTTCACACTGTGGGGCATCATGTAGAGGATGGTAATCAAGTGGTACAGAGACATGGTAAAGATGGATGTCACGAGTCTACTAAACCAACGCAGCTTGGACTGCCTGCGCGGAAACGGGCACGGCCGGGACTACAGGCTTGCCTGTTTGAAACTGTGAATTGAGAATCTCTGCGCCTTCCCAGAATCTTGACATGTGACATGAGACAAAGAAGAGCCAAGGTCAGGGTCAATGGCGAACCAAGTGAGACAAGAGGAATGACAACTCACCGAGGCAACTTGTCACCGGGAATAAACACTCTTCGGACGCCGTCCTGCTTGATCACGACCATTCGGATACAACCACCAGACGATCCATCACGACTCATTGCCAGAGCAAGAGCTGTAAATAAGGAATGTGATGAGGAACGGTATCGAATACGAAGCGCAAAAGGAGCACACATACTGTTTTTAACAAACTCGACAGTTTGATCTTCGTTCATGCTCTCCTTGTAAGTAGCATCACAGTAACCGTAGACATATGTTGATCCCGAGCCTGTAAACAGCAATCAGATGAGCTACGTACTATTCCCGTCCAAAGGACACGAGACTCACCTCCGATGGCCCATGGCTGCCTAAACATTCCTCCGCCCAACGGCACATTATACACCTGTCCACCATTCTCGGCATCCCATCCAGCGACAATGATTCCCGCACTCAGTGCATCCTTGTTTTCGTAGCAAACCGTTTGGAAGAGAGAAGCAACGGTATGCACGGGGGCTCGTTCACCGTGGGAAGATTCATACATTTGGCAATGGTAGTGAATCATGTCCGCTACAGCCTGTGGTGATTATGCGGGGCAATGGTCAAGTAGACGGTAACGAAACAGTCACAATAGACACAAGACTAACCTGTGTGTCGGCGGCACTACCACTTCGACAACAGTAGGCTCGATCATGGATATGAGTGAGCTTGTCGGTCACTCGGTTTGCCTACCAAACGATTAAAGAGACTTGCATCAGTGAACAGTCTCAAGAGTACTGCGAGTTGGCAAAAGGATAAGAGACTTGCAATGTAGGATCCAGTGGTCGTTCGAGAGTCAGCTCCCAGCACTACACCGCCATCAAAGGCTACAGCCATGATGGAGGTCTGTCAAGGGGATTCAAGGCACACAAACGTCAGTGTGTGTGTTCCGGTAGTATCTGTGCGACCCCATCCATCACTCACACCGAGGTTGACCTCGCCCTTTTTCAGATGTTCAATATTGACCGTGTTGATTCCGTCCATGCTTGATGTAGTTTGTGGCTGTGTCTAGTATTCCGAGCACCTGATATTCACACTCTATGCCTCCAACAGTGCTACCCGTCGATGATGTCGAGCATGTCGAGTCTATCCAAGTCGTCAGCGTCTGGGCGACGCGCACAAAGCGATTACGTCAGCCAGAAACCGTTAACAATGCATGTGGGAACGGGCCCAGAGGATGGTCATGGGGAATTTGAGGATATTGATGACTGGTAGGAGGGAGAGACAACAGGGCCATGACGATTTGACCATCAATTAGGTAGCTAGAATACGGTACGAGCAAACATCGCGCAAACATCTTGACATTATTCATTTCCTAGTCACATTGCGATAAACACATTAAACTCGCACTCAAAGACAAGAACCTCATTGCTTCTTCTTGCCCTTGTCCTTGCCCCTAGCAATCTTGTCCGCCTTGACACCCTGCTCGATCTGGGCTTGTAGTTTGGGATTGTCTGGATTTGTATATCGGCCAATTGTGAGAATAACTTCGCGACGACGGTCACATGTTTGAGTACTCACAGTTGAAGAACAGGAACAAGAACTCCAGATGAGAGAAAAAGGGAGCGAGAACAAGAGCTAAATGCAACCATACAAGTCGGCCATTGGTCTCCTGAATATGTCAGCTCACTCTATGGTGCTCACCTTGCAAAAGACTGTCCAACAAAGCAGGAGCGCGTCCCTCGGCAGCTCCATGACCGATGAACTGACTGATCCAACCAAAGAGCTGGCAGACGAGAGCAAATTTGATCGATCCCATACCTTTCAAGAACCCAGGGAAATGGGCAGTGGCGCTGGGGTCCGTTGCAATGTGAGTGAAGGTGAGTTGGGAAAGGACGGCATGGGGAACGTAGGTCAACTGGTCACATAGTGACATATCAGCATGAGTTTTAGGTTCCATGGTTGGTCTCCTCGTCTAGACAGGACTCACAGCTCCAAAAGGCTCAAGAGCAAAGTAATAGAGCACATATCCGGTGTTCACCAACAGAGCGAGATTGGCTTGGAAATCCATAAATGGCCCGACGTGAATGGGAGCCTTGTCGGTGAGAGGAACATGGGCCAACAACAACAGCGCAGACCTGAGAGCGCAAGCTCAAGGATTAGATCTTGCCATTCGACCGACCGAGTAGACTACCCAAACTCACCACAAGATCAATGGAATACAGACCATGTGAATGGCAACATTGATAGGATTGGAATGATACGAAGCATAAAAGGTAAGCTAGTAGTGATGCAACGAGGGACAACGAAAAGTCATGGATTAGCCCTCCTGGTCCCCAGTCGGCAACCTACATGCCATTCAGACAAGACTCACTTGCTTCTTGACATTCAACCAGTCAGGTGTAGGAGTTCCCTTGCGAGCCTTTTCCTCTTCGAGTGACTCGTGAGTCATGTCTTTCTCTGTCAATGTGGCCGACATGTTTGTGCTACCTGGTCAACAATCTGAGAAGACAGATGCCCAATGAGAGAGTGAGTATATGGTCAATAATGTCCCTGCTCTGTATATATGCCGCTTACCTCAGTCAAACCGGAAAGTCGATGATGACACAAGGCGGAAATAGCCGAGCGCTAGCCGAGTTTGATTCCGCGCTAAGGGCCAAGCGGATCCAAAATTTCCATGACGGCAGCTTCAAAACTTGTTGGACAAAACGACAATTGTGTAGAGAGATTGCAATCGAGCGAGATTGACTAGCACAAGACAATAACCATGCCTAAAGCAACCAGCCAGAAGCTCTCAAGGAATGTGATCAAGGCACCCACGAGTGCCTCGAGTAGGCCGTCAAACAAGAACGGTGGGGCGGCGAGTGCAGAGGCAGCTGGAAGTGGAGGTGGAAAGAATCACTTGTTTGATACTGCAAAGTTTGGACAACACATCCTGACAAATCCATTAGTTGCTCAAGGGTGAGTGACTTCTTTTCGATATCAGATCAAGCGCAAGTCTGATCCTAAATTCACAACCATATCAGAATTGTGGACAAGGCGTCTCTTAAACCCACCGATGTCGTTCTCGAAGTCGGTCCCGGTACAGGAAACTTGACGGTCAGAATTCTGGAAGCCTGCCGCAAAGTGGTCGCTGTAGAAATGGACCCTCGAATGGCTGCCGAAGTACAAAAACGAGTGCTGGGAAAGTAAGTTTCACATCGTGGTTTGAAAGCATACACATGCATGAAAGCTCACGGTAAAACCATTCCATCAGACCCGAGCAACGAAAGTTGGAGTTGATTATTGGGGATTTTGTCAAGGCAGAACTGCCCTACTTTGATGTTTGCATCAGTAACACACCATATCAGGTTAGTCTCACCTATCCACGTTTGATGTTTTTGTTCAACTGGCTCATGGATCCGGTGCTTGATCAGATTTCTTCCCCGCTCGTGTTCAAGCTTCTTTCACATCGCCCCCTCATTCGAACCGCCGTCCTCATGTTTCAACGAGAGTTTGCCTTGCGATTGTGCGCCACACCCAACACACCCCTTTGGTGTCGGTTATCGGCCAACGTCCAGCTGTTTGCCACTGTCGAGCACGTCATGAAGGTTGGCAAAGGAAACTTTAGACCTCCACCATTGGTCGAGAGTTCTGTCGTTCGCATGTCCCCCCGCGACCCTCCACCCAAGGTCCGTTTCGAAGAGTTTGACGGTCTGACACGAGTCGTGTTTAGTCGACGGAACAAGACTGTACGAGCGTGTTTTGGTGCCAAGGGTGTAAAGGAGCTCTTGGAAGCGAATTACAAGACGTGGTGCTCGGAAACAGGCAAAATGATTGAAGATCAAGAGGATTTCAAGGTCAAGGTCGAAAACATTCTGACAGAATCTGGGTACTCGGACGAGAGAGCGGCAAAGATGGACGTCGATGACTTGCTCAAGTAAGTCATTCTCAGCTGCCATGGCCCCTTTGAAGAAATGCTTTTTCGCTGACATGCTTGTCATCATGATACCAGATTGTTGGCTGCTTTCAACGTACAAGGAATGTAAGTGTGCATACTAGCAAGCGTCTCTAGTCGTCGTCCCCAAACTGACATTTCCTTGCTCATTCTAGTCACTTTGCATAAGGAATCACATAGCGTCTTGGAGTTGCACCTTGTGTTTTTATCATGACATTGTTTGTATCATTATTTGTAGATGGGCTTGTCGTTGCAGTCATTCGTGATGCGTTCTTCAGACAGACGTGTTTGACAAACGTCCCCGTACTCGAGTGCATCTCGGTCCGACCGCAGTATCCATACCTGCGCAACTCACACATGCTATGTTTGTGGCTCGTACAAGTACATTTACTGTACATACAGTGGTGCAGAAAACCCCTCATACCTCTAGTAGGCATCATCGTCATCATCATAATCATCCGCGTTCTCCGGAGACCTGACCCCTCTATCCCGATCATCGTTACTCCCTCCGATCCTTCTCTCCACACGATCCTCTGCATCCTCGGCTTCGTCATCATCCACAATCATGCCGTCGTCCTCGAATTCATCCAGGTCTCGAATAATTTCATCACCTCGGGAAGAATTGTCACCGTCTTCCTCTTCCTCGGCTTGTTTCGTGTGGTCTCCTGCGACATCGTCTCGTGGGATATAAGGGACCCCTGAGCGCTTGATTCGACCAATGACTTCGGGTGGGGGACGGCCGGTGACTCGGACAGCATAGAGACCTGGAACGTGGTTGACTAGAGAATTGTTGTTGTAATCAGCATGGGATTGCTGCTACTACTACTACCTTTTGGGCATAGACACGCACCATTTCTCTGCCATCGTGCTACCCACGACTCCTTGGGCCGTAACACAGCAATGACTCCGTCGAATTGAAGCGACGTACACGCTTTGACTTGGTCCTGTGATCCCGCGACCTGAACAAGAAATCAATACTTGAAATTAACATCATCATCTGGATCCCCGCCTAATAACTGTACTCACTCGAATGATTGCTTCACAGTTCGGACAGCCTCGTGCAAGCCAATCTGGACTTGGCTGAACGTACGAGCATACAAGACATGCTCGATACCGTGGACGTGCTTTGGTTCCTCGTGCCGTTGCCTGTGCTTTTCTAGCACGGAGCGGGACTGGTTCAGGAGGTGGCGACGACATGCTCGTTTTGTCGGTGAATCTACAATCACGAGTGAATTGAGCCTACCTCTTATTGACCTCCTCAGTAGATTAGATGGTCATGGTTGAATGCAGGTGAGGTACCGTCTCTGTCCGTCGAGCGGACATCGAGTAGCAATGTCCGCGGTAGGTTGACCGGGCAAGTGATGTCATGAGCCAACAATGCAAGCAACATCAAGTACGTAGATGCTAGTCTTGGATAAACAAGTCGGCCAGGTTGACTTTATTGTGAGGAAATCGGTGGAAATCATCGGGCATGGCTTCGTCAGCATCCCCAAGAACGTCCACGGCATCGGAAAGGCATAATAGACAAGCCACGCCTACGCTACCATCCAAATTCAGAGTACCTCCACTTCCACCTCGGATCCATCGTCGTCTACACCTCTCAGCACTCAGAGATGGTCTTGTCATCTCCGTCAGTCGTCTGAATGGAAATCAAAAGCCCAACGGGGAGGATCTGTGGCTCGAGTACGGTCACAAAGGTCAGATCAAGAGGTGGCAAGACGTCGATGCACAATGTAAACAAACATTTGACTTTCAAAACAATGACCTCGAAGAGCCTCTCTCCATTGAAATAGGAGGCATTTTGGGTCTTTCTCGGCTCTGGGAAACATCATACCTATTCATATTGTCCAACCCTGTCTCAAAGTCCTCAAAAGGAGCCTCGAACACGGGTGGAAGCATTGGAACGGGCCGCAAGAGTACGGGAACTGTCCGATTATTTCCTCGTGACGTCAAGAATGAATTTCCAGACGTTCCTATGCACGCTCCCGGACCTGTGGATGAATCGGATCAGCTGATGAGGGGACTCAGGTTCATTGCAGAGAGAGAGGGGTTGTTGAGTCCCAATGGCAGGCCCCTTTATCAATCTCCAAACGCAGGTGGAGAGGATCGCAATGACGTGGACTCTGAGCATGAACATGACAGCGAGACCGATGGGCAGGGTACAGCGTACGAGGTGCGGGATGTATACGCAGTACCTTTGACCAGAAAGGGTGCCGAAGCTGTCATCAGGGTGATACAATCAAACAAGGCCAAGGTCAGTAACTTTGCAAAGGTCCATAAAGGGACCTATCTGAGCCTGCGTTCTCTCGTTCAAAATAGGTCAAGCCATCTACTCATCAAACACGAAATGAGAGCCCTTCAGGCGCAAGGTCACCGCGGCCAGGTGATCAAGAAAAGGGTGCTGAAAGTAGTGCTCAAGCTTTTGCTAGAGCCTTGAATCCCGCACGTTGGAATTTAAACTTGTCTAAAAAGGGTCCGCCAGGTTCTGCTTCTGGTGGACGCTCCGATGAACACAATTCAACGGCTCAAGTTAAAGACTCGAGCAAGCTCTCTGAACCGTTCACCTTTGTCGAAAGGCCCAAGTCCTCTGGTCGTCAGACACCGGAAACCTCTGGCGATCTTGGGGAAAGCATGTACAACTCTGTTCACTCTGCCTCGTCCGAGGTTGATGTGAACACTGCCCTCCAACGACTCAAAGATACGGACCTCTCGCGATCGCAAGACAGTGTCATTTCGACGGACCTCGAGGGCAGTAATACGCTCAAAAGCCCCCGCATGGTTAAGCGAGGCTCGTTTCTTGACGGTCTCAAAGTCGACTGGTCCAAGATGAACCTATTTTCCAAGGCAAGTATCATTTGCTCATTCCAGTGCGCAAGGACACGATCTAACATTTTGTTTCGTGTTATAGGACCAGAATCAAGCAGCTCACAAGGAGCAGGATGAAATCGAAGCCCAGGTGCCTGGTGTCTTGGATGATACCAAAGCCGCGGGAGAGACTGTCACGTTGAATGACGGTCAGGTCGAAGACGCAGAGAAAAGCGTTCCCGAGCCTAGTACCGCTACACCAGGACAGAGAAGAGACCTAGAGACCAAGATCATTAGAGAAATGGTCAACGTCCTAGGCGGAGGTGGCTTCTTTTATTCTTTTGAAACCGACCTTTCTCATAATTTGCAGCAAAAGATGAAGCAAGTCAACAACCGTAAACAATCCGGAGGACTGCTCGCATCGCTGCTGGAAAAAGAAAAAGGATCGAAATCTTCTTTGAATCTGGCCGACTCGGGATCCCCCAGTGCACAAGTTGACTTGTCCGAGTCGTTGCTCTCGTCTGCTTCAGCTCCCGGTTTGGCACCAGCTGCCGACATCAAGGAGAACAAGGGGGCCGAAACTCATGCTGAGAAACAAGAACCCGGAGGTACGTGGATCGAACCAGACGTTGGACTGCCCTTGTGGCGAAGAGTCGACCAGAGGTTCATGTGGAATGCCTGGATGGTTCGGGAATTCATCGATGCTGGTTTACACGAATTCATCTTGCCCATCATCCAAGGTTGGGTTCAAGCTTCGCGATTCTTTATCCCTCCCAGCGAACCAGCCGGTATCACCACGCTCAGCGATTCAAAGTCACCTCCCGCTCCAAAATCCAAAGCTGAAAAGGATCTAGGACCTCCGAGTACCCCGGTAGACCTCGTGCTCATCAGCCGACGCAGCCGGGACCGAGCAGGGCTTCGTTTTCAAAGGCGAGGCATTGATGAAGAGGGCAATGTCGCCAACTTTGTCGAGACTGAAATGATCATCCGCGTCAAGGTGGAAGGCAAATGGTCCATTTTCAGCTTTGTACAAGTCAGAGGCTCCAGTAAGTAGTACTCTGGAAGCATTTGACAGACAGAAACTTTCTCGGTCGTCCTGACCGTTCTCCTCTCTGCCAGTCCCCCTATTTTGGTCCCAAGCTTCGACGTTGATTGACATGAAGCCCGCTCCCAAATTGGATAGGCCTGTCGACCAAACAAGGGCCACTACCCGTTTGCACTTTGAAGAGTTGAAGCGGCGCTACGGTCCTCAAGTGAGTTGATTCACGACGAGTGTTTTTGGTGTTTTTGGTTTTGCTTTGAGCTGACGCGATAATGTGCAGACGATTGTCAACTTGTCCGAGGCCACTGGAAAAGAAGCTTCGGTCACGATTGGTTACAGAGACGTTGTCAAGGATCTCGATGATCCCGACGTTCGATACAATGAGTTTGATTTCCACCGCGAATGTCAGTATCATATTGGCCGGCATCTTTCATATCGTCTTTCATATCGCCGTACAGAGTCACTGAAACTTGTTTAATCTCGTCAGGCAAGGGTATGAAGTATGAAAACATTTCCAAGTTGATCTCACAACTTTCATCGACCTTTTCCGAGCAAGGGTAAGTTTTTCTTGTCGACCGGAACCGGCATCCGCTAACTGTTTCCCCCACCCCCACCAGGTACTTTTGGATGTGTCAAGGGGAAGTGATGCGGGAGCAGAATGGGGTTTTTCGAGTCAACTGTATTGATTGTCTCGACCGTACCAACGTGGTCGAATCAGCGTTGGGTCGACACGTCTTGGCCACTCAACTTACCCAAGTAGGAATGACTCCCGATACTCTGACTTCGGATATCGAATTTGTTTACAATGATGGTGAGTGGGAGGGTTGCGACAAGTTTGGCCACTGGGACTCACATTGCGCGAGTGATGTGTGATGCGCGCCAGCTTGGGCCAACAATGGTGACCAGATTTCGAGACTCTATGCTGGAACGAGTGCTCTCAAGGGTGATTTCACACGGACTGGAAAACGTGACTTGAGCGGCATGGTGAGTTTGTTTGAAGCAGAAAAAAGGGGGGAGATTGAGCCGTGTCTGACTATTCAAACTGTAGATCAATGATGGATTGAACTCGGTGGCAAGGATGCGAAGAGGTGCTATCGAGGACTTTTATCTCCAAGCTGTCATTTCCTACATGGTGAGTGATTCTCTCTCACTCTCACTCTCCAGTCGTGTGTGTGTGTGTGTGTGCCCATCTTGATTTTGTATTCTAGGTCGGGGAACGAAACCTGACGGTGTTTAGTGAAGTCCTTTCCAACCTCGCCTCGAATGACCGGACCAACCTGATCAGATTGTCGAGGATCCGAGCGACTGCCAGTAAGTCCTTGACGTGCCAGACCTCTCATGACTCTGCGCATGGTTGTGCTCAACGAGGAAATCTCCATATGTGCATCCAGTTGAAACATGTACGGCTCGAGTGATTGAGGAAGGCGAGCATCGAGTGAACGGGTGGACAGTGTTTTCCCCGGAAGAACCCAATACTCGGTTCACAAGAAAACTAGAGGAGAAAATCTTGATCCTGGCAAGTTTTTGTTTTTGTTTTTTGTTTTTTGGCGGCGTCCCGGCGCTCTTTGTGGGGGTTTATGGACGTGGGAGGACGAACACGCCTTACTGATTGCACCTCAATCCTCGAATACAGACCCACCAAGCCTTGTACGTTGTCTCGTTTGATTATAACCTCGAAAAGGTTATTACGTCGACACGAATACCCCTGCTCAATGTGGTTTCCATGTACAAGGGTGAGGTTGACCGGTTCAAATTTTGACTACTATTCGCTGAGTCGCCGTTTCTTTTTTCTGGGACCCCATCAGGTGCCTATATCTTGTCTGCACTCGAGGAATCAGGTCGGGATCCGGCCGAGGTGAGAGTTGCGTTGGTGTAGCTACCGGTGTGAATTTTCGCAGCTCATGTGTGTGGTGTTGTGTCTTCTGAACGCAGAATGCCGGTTTTGTGGTCACGTACCGGTCTGCCAAAGCGAGTACGAGGATTAGTAGTTATTCGGTCGACAATACCGCCGCCCTCGGGACAAGCCCAACGTCATCTCCCCAAGCAACCGCAACAGCAGCAACAGCCGGCAACGACGATGAACCAGACGACTTTTTCGCATTCAAGATCCTGCCACGAGAGTTTATCACGTTTACCCACTCGGGGCATCATGATGACGAGGATGTAGATGAGAATCAGCAGCAGCAGCAGCGTGGGCGAGATGAGACGTGTAAAGATGTGGCTGATCGAATGGTCAAGCGTATCCAAGAGGAATGCGTCAAGGCGACTGGGCATGTGGGCGGGTACATTGGAGGGCATTCGCGGAGTGATGGGTTTGTGAGGGACGAGGATGTCGTCGGGTGAGTCGTTTGTCTCATTGTCTCGTCTGGTGTGACAGTTTTCTCACTGTTTAAAAAAAATTAAAATAAACAGACTGGTCGAGGCGCAAAAAGCGACATCTCTGGTGGCTCGGGCAGATTATGCACTCAAGCGATTTTTATGGATGCCCTAGTTGCCTGACTGACCGCTGACGCGATGGATTGTTCATGTCATTTATACCATTGCACCTGATTTCCTTGGCTTTTTTTCTTTCGAGCAACATTCTCTACTTGCAAAAGACGCGCCCTCTGTCTGAATACACCCATTCGATTCGTTTGCCAGGCAGGGCCCTCCCAACGCTCAACCGCCCGCGATGACAGACTGACTGAATGAACCGGAGCTCCGTGGCCGTGTATTACCGATTGGATCACCTATTGACGAATCAAGCTTTTTGACAGACGCACGTTTACGACCCGAGAGGTTGTTGTCCTTGACCACCCTTGCCCCCCATTTGCCCTCCACGTACGGTCATCATGCTACCCTGCTTGCACTGGCTATGTGTTATGTGCTATGTGCTATGTGCTAGTGCAAGCATCGTAGGTCCCATTCATCCCATTCTCAAACGCCGGTGTCTAGACTGTAGTATCTGCGAATCGAGTCATGAGCATCTTATGTGAATATCAGGTACAACGGTTTCGAGTGGATTGGCGCGCAGTAGCTGACGACGACGATGGCCACATTATTAGACTCTCTTCGTCGCTCGTCGTCCATGTCGCCACTTTGCTTGCGGCGCGGCGTTGCATCTCGCGTTTCAGATGTGGCAGTTGTAACCTTGCTTGACGTGGACCACTTGCGAGCGATTCAAGCGATTCAAGCTGGACATTAGTGGAGTATTCCAAGGTATCACTACTACCACGACTGGCAGAGCAAGTGTTGAATAACGGGTGCATCACTCGCTACCATACATGACACCAGTGGGTTATATAGTATTACACGGCCGAGACGAGGATCATTGTAGAGGTGATCGATGGGATCGGAGAGAGATGGCGACAGCAGCAGCAGCTTAAAGAGTACAAGTACGCTTTACTCTGGACAATTGCATTCGATACAGGTTCTCTTGCTCTCTCATACGACACACACACCATGGCACAATCAGTCGAATCAGACTCTGGTCGACTAGACACTACCAGTACACTCGTCCTCGTCGACTCTCCCACCTTGTCAACGAGAGCTCACCGAAAGCGACGCCGACCACCGACTCCGAATAGGTTTCCTCGGTCAAGTACCATTCCTTGCCATAATGGCCAAGCAGGACCTTCACGCGAGGTCATGATGAGGCGACATTCCGAGGCTTCGAATCATTTCCAACGTCTTGTCAAGCTGCTTGTTCGCCATACGTATCGGCCTGAACAGTTGCCTGCTGTCCAAGGCGAATGGACAAGTGGTGCGTCGTGGACGGCTGCTGCTGCTGCTGCCCATGATCCCTCGGCGACCGAGGCCACGAATGAAACGGTGGCGACTACACATCATGTGCAGCACGAGACTCGTACGCAAACTGCTCCGTACAAGGCTGGACGGAGCGCTTCACTGACATGTGAGCTTCCCAAAGATTTGGTACGTAGCTGTTCTTATCTTTCTGTCCGACCGACGATTCACCGCCTACGTTTGCAGACACAACCCCAGCCTCAGACGGGCCCCATATTCATGTCTGAGCTTGCCCCGCTCCCCAAGGTACCGTCCACCACGGCGCCTACGTACACTTGCATGCGACGGACGTCAACGCCTGTCGGCCTCGAACGACTGACCAACCCGGCGAGCCACCGGCAAACCCACATCGGTATTGTCCCAACAAGTCGTGCCCGGCAAAATTCTACCCACATCGACATTGTCCCAACAAGTCGTGCAGATTTTACAAGCATGACGGACGCTGCCCTTGCTCACAGTCCGACGTCCACGAGAAGATCGTCGAGTGGATGCATGTCCGTCGGAGAGCCGGCAACCCACATGTGCTCACCAATAAACCCTTGGCCTTTGACACATTCAGAGTGGATGCCTCTTTCGACCGCACTAGACAAGACAGTGGGGAATTCTGTCGAGCACGCAGCACTTGGCATGGTGAAAAAGGGGTTTACGTTTGGGTCTCTTGACCGAGGAGCACTCGAGAATGATCAAGGGCGCCTCTTGAGCTCGCAACATGCTCCCCTTTTGGTGGGGTGGACACCGACAGGTCAGTTGGACGCCTCTCATCCACCTTGTACTCTTTCAACCTTGGCATTTCCATGCGACCAAGTCCCAACACCATCCTCCTTTTGCCACCCAACAGAAACAACAACGCCATTGTCGTACAACCCCGCAGAAACACGAACCCCATTTCGTTTGTTGCAAGACGTTGGCCTAGTACACGGTGGAGGTGCAAGACCAAAGCCTATGCAAACCCAGCCTCACCCACTTGCTAAATGGGATGGCAAGGTTGTCTTGACATGCCAAGAGGTTCAAGAGCTTAAACAGCTATGGGAGTCCCATCTCGAGGCAAGAAGGTGGCACATGATGTATCGGGTATGTCCCTTGCTCGAAACTGACAAATCCCCTGTCGCTCATCTTTTGTTTTGTTTCCAACTCGCCTGGGTCGGCCCCCCCTTCCAGCATGCTCTCCGTATGCTACGAGATCCTTTGACAACGTTTGTACCTCCTGCCCAACAATGCAACTGTTGCCTGCTGCTCAAGAGAAAAAAGTATGCAAACGGACAAGACGTCGCTTGTTCCATTGAAATCGCACCCATTGTTCCCATTTCTTCCTCTGGGCTCAAGGCAGTCAAGAAAAGCCGCTGGCCTTGTCTCGTCCTGGCCATCATCACCACCACCACCACCACCACACAAGACCCCCCGTTGGCCACTGCAAATGACCGCCACCACGAAAATCCCGTGGAGACGACATCGTCGGGACCTTGTTTGGCTTGTGTCATGAGAAAAATGAGGTGTAGCTTCATGACCGACCCAGTCTCATTCAAGACTGCAGCAAACCAAGCAGCCGCCCACTCGGCCCCACCGCCACCTGGTGAAAATGACAGCAATGGCCGGAGCGCTCATTCGATGGATCAGCAACATGTGGGTGGTGGTGCGACTGATACCAAGATCGAGACTGTTGCCCTCATTCTGCCGCCAAGACGCCCCTCTTGTGACACGAGACACTCTGGAACGGACCAACGTACCACTTGTATGGCCAACCGAGTGCCCAACGAGGATCGTGCTTGCCCTCGCGCAAAACTCGATGAGGATGACCAGCATGTTGTCATTGGACCGAGTACGTTATGACCGTCTTTCAAGTCCCCTGAGCGCGGAACCCGCACTGATTTCAAGGCCCATGTAGATTTGAATTTGTAACGTTTGTTCGAGGCCTTGGAGGTTGTACCCATTGATCGTATTGGATAACCCTTTTTTTTTCTTGTCATCCGAGTTCGTGGATGGGGGCAAGGTCATTGACAAGCCAGCAAGCTCGGCGATTGTCGGGTTCGAACGCCGAGGTTGGTCAAGCTACGTAAGCGAACCTGATGGCATCAATCCGGATCACCGACTCACTTTTTTTTTGCTCATCTTTGACACAAAGGTCCATCGTCGACCTCGTTTGTTTTGTGGAATGAAAAACATTTCATCTCCCTTGCTGTCGCCGTGTGTCGACGCGATCAATGAATGCACCACCACCACCACCACCTCGCACCCCACACAAGCAGACCAACCGATCAAAGCTCGCCGTGATTATCCCGCCCATCGATCCATGGGCTCCACCCACCACCACCACGGCTGCTGCTAATACTTCTGCTCACACAAGACGACACAAGAGACGGAGACTGAATCAATGGATCAACGAGACAAGTAGCGAGGGTTTATGGAGGGGAGATCAAGCCCTCCATGCCATGGGCGAGGTGTTGAATTCGGCACACCACGATGGGGGACTAGATGATGACAATCAAGATGATGATGATGATGAGCTCGAATCCTTTTGTAGCTCCTTGAAACCTCACGAATCGTTAAATCCGGATATGGACCAAGCGGTAGAGTGGATTGAGGTGTTGAGCCGGAAAGAAAATGTCCACAAGGTGATTCCGGACTTGGTAAGCATCATCACTCTAGTAACTATGTTTTGGATGTTCATCTCTTGTCGGCTAACCAATTCGCTACTCGTTACTCGTTACCCACTTGACCCACTCGAAAAAAACACAGAACGCATTAGTGATCCTCAACTCTCCCGCTGTATGGTTTCGTCAAGACCGGTACCGCTGCCCGGCGTGTGTATCCTACGAGCACCGATCCGAGGAGAATCATGGCAAGATTTGGCCTTGTGCGACGGCACCGGGAAGCCAGAGGTGTGTATCGTGCCTGGTAGCCAACCTCGAGCCTTGCGAACTCCCGGCGGCACCTCGTATGGATTCACGAGGCGAGGAAGCGCTTGGTGGTGGTGGTGGGGCGGCTCATCGTCGTCGTCGGTGGCGACAACGGCAACAGCAACAACAGAGCAAAACAGGAGGTGCCACACTGAGACGGTCGAGAAGACAGTACACGGGCTCGCTCGTGGATTCGTCTGTCGATGCGTCCAGCTTGTGCACGTCGTTGGACTCAGACTTCACCTATAACCCCGAACGAAGGGTGGGCGATGGGTGGGAGAGTGGCAGTGACGGGGTAGGCTCAGATGCCAGCGGGTCAAACAGGACGAGTCAAGGAGCAGAAGCAAGAGCACAAGCACGGGCCGCATCACCGTCCCCGAGTCAAGAATCAAGTTCCTCGGACTCGGAGATCATCCTGGTCGTCGCCTCCCCACCCCCACCCAACTCCTCTATCCCCAACATCCAACGGCGAGCAACAACATCAACAGCAGCAGCGGCAGCAGTATTTCCCACATCGCCACAGACTACCCCTCGGATCACCCCACCAAGAAAACGAGTGTCGGTAAGAGGTGCAAGACGGGCGCCATCGGGTGCAAGCTCGTTTTCGCCTAGTACGCAGTCCTTCACCTCGTCTTCGTCATCATCATCATCATCAGCAGCAGCCGTACCATCACCGCCCCCTCCACCTCGGAGGGTCTCGACGAGGTCAAGACCAGCTGCTCCGCTGATCCCCCCCTCGTCACCTGTACGGAGATCGTCTACTCAAAGAACGAGGGGTGTCGTACAGTCACCGCAGCTCGATTCGACTCGTCGAGCAGCCGCTGGTTCCCGACCGCTACCACCACCACCACAACCGCCGCCGCCGTATGGGTCGAACCCAAGGTCAACTCCAATCCCCACGTCTCAAGTCACCAAAGCCCGGGATGGGTTAAAAGAGACATTTACCGAGTTGGAGGAAATCGCCGATGCGCTTAAACCTACGCTCGGGAACCTCTTGTCTGGCATTGTCGCGAGACAAAGAGAGTTTGAACGAGCTCTTGGACCTCTATAGGGATGTCTCTCATTCGGGTTGAAGGTGTCTTGGAATCGGGGTATCTAGTTTCACTTGTAGAGACTATCGACATCATCACGACGCCCGTGGGGGCGGATCATTGCATACCGTAGTTGCGGATTCACATAGTGACTGGTTTCTGGATACAGGGAAAAAGTGGTACAATTCGATCGACGCCTTGGCCAAGAAAGCTTCTCCACTACAACGCTTGTTCATGCTTCCTCTGTACACTCAGTGCATGCTTCCTACCGTCTGCAACAGCTCAACAACCTCTGACCGATTGAGCACCCGAGGCTCCTCTCCATCTTGGTTGCCCAAAGGGAACCGTTCTCGGACGGAATGCAGCTCGTCGGCTCCATTAAGAGCAGCAATGGACTCTGGCGACCCTGCTGGCATGTCCAAGAATAACCGGACACTGTGTTTGCGAATGAAAAAGAAGGTTTTGCAAAATCATTCAGCGTCCTTGTTCCGTTTTCAAGGGAAGAAATGGAATAGCTTGTGGGACAGCAAACTTACTAGTCTCCATCAATGATACCCTGAGCTTCCTGACTGCGGGCATTTCCTTCCGCATGTAGCTTACGGTACTCTTGCCGTGTAATGTCTGGTCCTTGGATCACATGGTCCAGGTTGAGAGCAAGCATATTCAAGGGGTCCGACTGTTTCGGGTCGTTTAGTTCTGCCACAATACCAATGCGTCCAGAAGATGTGGCGAAAATGAGCGGAGGCTCAGCGCTCTTGTGGTGAGTTGGGGAGATTGAGCCTTTGAGATCAAAAGACAAAGAGGACGTGAAATGTCAGTGAAACCGATCCAAACTGTCATTGAGCGCACTGTCAAAACTCACCTCGCCTGAATTTAGTGATGGTCTCATGTAATGCCATCTTGGCAGGGTTCAAGAATTCACCATGCTCGGAGTCGCGGTATACATAGAAATTGTAATTCGTCTGGAATCGAAATGCGTGAGGGTCAGCACTTTGTTTGAATAGTCCTCTCATTACCCATGACATTTGTTCACTCACGTCAGAAAACGCAACAAGCCCCGTTTCTTGATTGACTTCCTCCATTGTCATGATCCAATGAGGTCGCATATCTCTGTTGACATCAACCAGCTGCTTCTCCGAGTCCAGTTCCAGACTGAAAAGACTTCGCATGCCATCACCAACGTGCAGGCTTTGATGACGCTCGTCTCCATTGTCCCAGGTTCTGACTGAGAGACAGGAGGCTATGAATGCATTGCCCCACGTCGTCGTTCGAACTGGGTTTCCTAATTCCTCATGGCTCAAAAGGTCGACCCGGTTGTCTACGGCGACAGCTAGCTGTCCCCATATGCTCTTGATGTCATAAACTGTGCCCTGCATGGGAACACTTGCAAAGTACCTGAGGATAGACCCTTTCGGGCTCTCCCTGTCAACTTCGAAAAGGCGGACAAATCCAGCACTCGGAGCACCAGAATCATCAGGCAATTCTTTGACGGTGGTTCCCAACGCGAAATATTCCGGACCAAGAGGTTGGAGCTGAACCAGAGAGAGTGCGGTAGGAATCTCGTCGTCCAATTCGAGTTGGCCCAGCTGTTGAAAGCTTGTGTCGTCGAAAATCCTGAAAAAGTTGGTCTTGACTTCATCGCCGTATTCTTGATCAATCCTTGAACGCGAGATGGAGACACCGAAAACCCGAGCACTAGGCATATGAGTGATATTGAGAGGGTTGTCGAATCCAAGGTCAATCTTGCGGATGTGTAGCCGGTTCAACGCTCGGACGGATCTGAGTTCGAGTCCATCCGAATTGGCAATTAGGATACAAGATCCGAAATGGGTGAGGTCGAGGAGAGATCCCGAGGTGATGCCTGAGACATTCATGAACGTTTGCGACAGTCGGTCCCTTTCTTCATAAATGACCGACAATTTATCGCTAAGAGCAAGAATCTGCAAGTTGTCGGCCTGGTTAGGCCCCGAGATCAGCCGGACTGGGGTGGCTCCAACACCTTTTGAAGTATGGCTCATGGCGATAGATTCCCAATTCGTACCAGGAGAGCCGACACCGTGAGTCTCCACCGTGCCATCTCCCAAACCGACCATAACTTGAATTGACCCTTGTTGTTTATCAATGTTGGTTTGACATATTACGATAGATCTTGGTAAAGAGTCAAAGTCCAACCGCTTGACCTCTTCAAAGCTCGTCCCCGCCAAGACGTGCACTTGATTGTCTCCCCATGTGCCCACGGCAACAAGGAACGATTCAGAACCAAACTCGAGATTTGGTGAGATTGCGATAGCAGATATGTCCTTTTCTCTGAGGTTTGTTCTCCTGGACAAGCAAACGACCACATCAGACAAACAGTGATCGCCAAATGAGATCAATTCACTCACCCGACTGGCTCCAACTGCTCGTCCTTTTCATGATACCGGAACAAGGCGATGTCGCCTTGAGTGGTACCCACTACCACCCAAGGTCCTGAACAGGCCGCGACAGCTATACTTCCCATGTCATGATTCCAATGGTAGCTGATGTCCTGGGTTTCGGGAACCAAAATTGCCATCCTATCTTTTGTGATCTGAATGACGTCCGTGGCGGACAGCTGTCCGACCGCTATTGTAGGGTCTTCGTGTAGATAAGGGACTTGTTCCGTATCCACTGGTTGCAAATCTACTGTAGGGCCATCTTCGAGATCTGACGTGGTCAATCTGACCAGAATCGTCCGGTTCGCGCTCGACAAAAAGAGTCCCATCTCATTCGTATTGGTGGTGCTCCACGAAAAAGGAAAGATCATCGAGATGCCCCCAAGCCCTTCAAGCTCAGCAACAATGTTCGTGTCTACACCACTGCTAATCATCCGAATAGATCCTGCTGAGCCGTACCCAGAGGCTGTCACGATCTGAGACTGAAAACAATGCGAGAAAGGGTCAAGCACGGGTTTCGAATTACAATTGAAAACACGACTTACTGCGCCACTGGCACCTTTGGAGACGACACAAAAATCCAGGATGGGGCCAACATTTGACCAGGCATCGACCACTTCAAAACCAGCCGATGATTCTTGACCACCGTTCACGGCATCCGATTCTCCCTCTTCGTCAATCTGCATAAGATGAGCAGGTTCATGGGAGGTCGAGGATCTCTGCTGACTCGCAGATGATGAGGCCAAGAAGTCGGGGTCCAGTCGAATGACTTGGCAATCACCACATTGGGAGCCCACAAAGACATATCCATTATCAAGATACGCAAGGGAGCTGGCAGGGGATGCCTGTTTCCGTACATGAATTGACGCTCGGTCAGGGAAAATGTTTGGCTGGGCCTGGAAATCGGGATGAAACACTCACAGTGCCAAGCAAGGAGCAGCTAGCTCTCTGTTTTGCTTTGTCACTGCTGCACGTGACGATGGACATCCGCCCCATGGCATCACCTAGCAGAACAAAGTGTTGTTGTGGAGCTTGGATATACGTAGCGCTACAATGCCACCATGAATCGCTCAGTCTCATATCGAACTATTGCGACAACTTTACTCACCCTGTGACATCGCCAAAGCCTTGCCGTACTCTGAAACCTTGTTTCCATATGGACAGACCGCCCTGTTCTTGCCTTGTCCCCTCCGTACCCACATCGAAATTGAGGTGATAAGATCCACCCACACTCCCTTTTCTCCGCTTGCTGCTTTCGGGGCTTGAAAGCATAGGTGCAGATTCTTGACTGCCAGTTTTGCCTTTTGACGAGATATTTTGTTTCGTAGATTGGGCGGCCAGGTCGAGATGATAACTAGCGCAAAACTCATCACCAATAACCAGCACCCCTTGACTTGCAATCGGCACCAACTTTTTGGCCGCAGGAACTGAGAAACTCTTGCCTTTACGTTTTGGTGGATTCAGGATATCAATGGTATTGCTGACTACAGTAAACACCATAGCAGAGGCGTCCCACGTTCTGGCATCGAGTTTAATTTCGTGATCGGCCGTGAGGTAAAGCATGGCCAACAATGGTCCTGTTGCGGCTTGATTCGTGGATCTCAGAAATGATAGAGACAATACATTGTGTTCTCGAATGCTGTAGAGGGTAGGAATTGCAATGAGTCAAAGCTTTTTGGACTTTCTTTGCAAGACTCACTTGACGTCAAAGATGTGACTTATCACGAGTTCAGCGTTGTTGGTCTGTTCCATGTCGACATCCATGGGATCATCAGTGGCATGGTTCTTGTCTTTTTTCTTGCCTTTTCCTTGATTGGCAGTACTCAGTCGTCTTGATTTCTCTTTCTGCCCGTCTGAACCGGTACTAGGCTCGACTTGTATGACCGTCAATAAACCTACGTACAGGCTCGCCACAACGAGACCTGCTGATCGGTCCGCTACCAAACCGGTGTAGAACTCGGCCGTTCTGCTTTGATGATTGATGACATGTGAACTTGTGAGTTCGAGAGACTTGGCAGTCGTCGAGGTGAAACGATCCTCGTTGCACCGGTAGACGAGTAATCGCGCAAGAGGATGGTCTGTTTGCACAACGATATGAGGTTGCTGGCCCTGGTACAACCAATTCGACAAAACGGAATGAGAACCATTGTATGCCAATGACTCGCCCAACGAAAAATTAGCGACATGTGGTAAGACCAACTCACGTCTTTGCCCACCCACTCGAGCCCTACGATCACGCCCCAAACCTCGGTTTGACAAGTCTGCGATAGACCCTCCGGGCCAAGATCCCACACTTCGAGTACATTGCCCTTGGATACTACGAGAGCACTTGATCCTGGTTCCTTGGAAGTGAGGTTGGGAACGGAGATGCTATGAGTGACCGCCGTGGAGGGCAAGGCCTGAACAATGAGCGTATCAATAAGCCCATCTGGATCTCCATTTCTTGGGGCAAGGCCGACCCGAGTTGACGTACCGTTGCAACGTAGAGCATTGTTCCAGAGTGTCCTGGATGAATTCACATACACAGATCTGAGGTAGAAGATGCACTACCACCTCTATCTCTCACTCACTCTCAGTGACCCCTATTCTCTCGCCCATCGATCGCTGACGAACCTGAATCCAGACCTAGTCTCGCGCTAAAGTGACCTGCAAGAATCGCCGAGTATACCGCCGAGCTCGAGGGCCGGTATATACTACATGCATGTTCTGTATGCTGTGTATTCTGATTTCTCAAGGTGCAAGGTACAAGGTACTCGAGTACAATAATGGGATAAACCTCTTCCAAAGATTAGATTGGGTAATTAGAATGGGTTCATTCGAAAAAAAATGTACGAGTCATGCAATGTGTACAAGAGATTCAACTCTGAGTTCATCCTCGCTTTCGAACGACCATCCTCTTCATCTTGGGCGCCTTGGGCTTGCTTTCTTTGCCCTCTCCCTCGGCACCCCCACTTCCCCCCGCAATCTGGCCACCACCATTCTTTGCACGTTCCTTTTCTTGCTCCAAGTCCCTTCGAAGCGCTTCAACGGCCACACCCACAGTGTACATGGGTGAATTGATGGGCAACCGGTCGTCGATTGCAGGTACGGGCTGGGGAGGTCGAACAGCCTGAGGGCCGAGCTTGAATCCCTTGGGAACCGCAGGTTGGGGAACTAATTTGGAACCCTTGGTCTTGTCTTGCTTCTTTGTCGAGGCAGCAGCGTTTTGTGACGAGCGTGCCTTTTTCTCAGAGCTTGGCTTTCGGGATGGTTTTGAGTAGACAATGTCCGGGTTCATTTTTTGTAGTTGATTGGCGACGGCATTGTACAATTGTTGTCCTGTGTAGAAGGTTGTCAAGAAAAGTGTCAGCCGTCCTTTGCTCGTCGTACGGCAACAGCTATTTACAACGTACGGGTTTGCATGTTTTTGTGAATCGCAACTCCACCGTGAGCGATCCTGACCTTGACCCTTCCAGGATTTTTCCAATCACTTGGATGGCATTTTTCCACCTAGGATCATTCATGATGTATACCGTGTGAGTACGCACTCCGGACACTTGAATAGCGCTCTTATGACTCACCTCATGCACCGTTTCAAGGCCCAAGACACTGCATGCCTTGGCAATCAAAAAGCTCTGGGGCCACCAAATACACTTTTGTCGTTGAACCCTTCTTCCCGTTGTGGTTGAAGCCTTGGCATCGAAATAAATGGGATACATGGAAATCCATCGCTTGTACTCTTCAGGATCCTTGACGAGTCTTGTCTGTCCCAGCTGTTTCTCCAATTTGCGCATCCGCTGTTCTTCAGCTTGTTGCATCTTCATCAAGTCMCCCATGATACCACCCATTGCTCCCCCGCCAGCACCACCACCTGCACTAGGTTGCATCGGAGCCTTGCCCATTGCCGTTTCCGAAGAAGAAGGACCAGACGGATCCCTCGGCCTCGGTGGAGGCGCACCAAGGTTTTCAATGCCAGCGCCTTGCCGAGCAATCTTTTCCAAGTCAAAGTCTACCTCCTTGTCGTCAATGTGGGATAACAGTGCGCCTCGCTCGCCCATGTTGGCCAAGGTACGGCGGGATGAACCGCTAGCTGCTGCTGGTGCGTCGGGGAGTGGGATGTCCGTGTCATCGTCAAACGCGATATGATCATCCTCTTCGACATAGTCTTCAACGGTGGGCATTTTGAGAGTGCAAGTGTCCAGTATCGAGCTTGCTACGACCTCAAATGATGCCGCAGCATCAGATGTACACAGCAGTCCCAGTACGAGTAGTCCTGGAACACACGACCAGGCGGGACATCACAGCATCCAAAGCGGATTTAGTCGCGTCTGGGATAAGTCTGCGGCTTTCGCCTTGTCAAAGAGTTGTGCGATGCTGCATGATCAGTTTGCATCAGATTTCAAGCACACACAATCAAGCCAATCAGACCGCACAGAGCTGGACTGGAATCATAGAAATCCATGTACAATCTCTATCCATGCATGGCCTTTTGAGATTACAATGGTGCATGTGCACACGAGATCAATTTTGTCATACCAGCACACCAGCACACCGGTATCAACGTATCATCGTCGGATACTATATACTATCCCCCTCTCTCCATCTAGTGACCATGGGGGTCTTCAGCCGGTTGCTCAGGGGCCACCGTGATACTGTCATCAATCCTCAACAGACTTGTTGCTGCTTCCAACGCACTCTTGAGACTCTTGATCTTTGAAATCGTAGGCTCCAACACACCCGCCGCCTTGTTGTCCCGCACCTCGCCGTTGATGAGATCGAGTCCATACATCATCAATCCTCGCTTGGGGTCACCTGCAGGTGCGTTTTGTGCCGCATTGTGGTACGCTCGGAGTTTGGCGACCAGATCTGAGGAGTCTTTGGCGGCATTGATGGCAAGGGTCTTGGGGATGGTCAGCAGAGCTGAAGCAAACTCGGCAATCGCGAGTTGTTCTCGTGATCCCAATGTTGTCGCAAAGTTTTCCAAGTAGATTGAGAGAGCGGTCTCGACGGCACCACCCCCTGGTACGACGCTACCGCTTTCCAACGTCCGCTTGATGATGCAGAGAGCGTCATGGAGAGCTCGCTCCATTTCATCCAACATGTAGTCATTTGCACCTCGCAAAACGATAGAGGACGAGTTGACGACCTTGGTGCCCTTGACCAAGATGAGCTCGTCATCCGAGATTCGTTCTTGTACTACTTCTTCGGCTGATCCGAGGTTCGAAGCTTCAAACGTCTCTTCACCCTCAAGATTGGCAAGGGAGCTGACCAAAGTGGCTCCAGTCGCTTTGGCAATCCGTCGCAAATCTTCCTTTCTGCATCGCCTCACACCCATAGCTCCAGCTTCAACAAACTCCTTTAGAACGAGGTCGTCGATACCCTTGGTGGTAAGGATGACGTTGGCACCAGAAGCCAAAATCTTCTTGACCCTCTGGATAGCAATTTCGCTTTCTTGGGCCCTGATGGCTTCGATCTGATCGGGGTCATCGATCTGAATATGAACACCCAGGTGCATACGTTGCTTGGAAAGGTTGATATCAAGACACGCAATCTTGGCATTGGTCACTCGCTTCTTCATGGCTTGGCTTGCCACCGTGCAGTTAAGGGCGTATCCCTTGACCATGAAACTCTCTCGGGCTGACTTTCCGTGGGCCTTGAGAACATTGACAGCCTTGACGGGGAATTTCTTTTCGCCTCGAGGGTTGATAGTGCCAACAGCCAACATGGCATCCACAGCGAGAGGTGCGAAAAAGTCATCATCGCTAAAAAATGATGGGTTTCAATGAGATTGAACCGAGCTGCTTTGACAATCAAACAAAAGACTCACGCGGCGAGGATCTTGGAGCTCATTGACGTCTTGGCGACATTAATCAGGCTCTCCTTGCCCAACTTGTCCACCTTGGTTGAGAGTTGTTCTGCCATGAACCTACATGCCTCCTTGCACGCCAATCGGTAACCCGTGATGACAGTCGTGGGGTGAATCTTGTTCCTGACCAGCTCATTGGCCCTTCTCAACAGCTCTGAAGCAACCAAGACTACCGAAGTCGTACCATCACCAACCTCCTTGTCTTGTTGAGCGGCAAGGGATACCAAAATCCGAGCGGCAGGGTGTTGAACGTCCAACAAAGATAGGATGGTGGCTCCATCGTTGGTGATGGTCACGTCACCGATATTGTCTACCAACATCTTGTCGAGTCCGACAGGGCCGAGGGATGACTTGAGAACGTTTGAAACAGTTTGACAAGCCACTACATTTTGGTCACGGACTTCTGCACCGCTGACACGGTTGCCTCCCAAGAACAAGCCCTGTTCGGTGATGTGTACAATGTCAGCCCACGAAATGCCGGGACGTACATCAAGACGTCGGACAACTTACCGCACGGGGATCTCGCTGGTACATTTGAGCTGCCATGATTCTAGACTGGGAGTCGAGTGTGTTACCAGAGTTTGAGAATCAACACTTTCGTAATTCAAACGAAATTGCCAGAGTCTCCCTTGGTGAAAGTAAGGCGTTACGGTCAAGCATGCTGCCTCCTTAAGTTGCGCTTGCCTTTGGCGCGTGGCCGCGTGAGCGCTCGGTTTACAAAAGGTTTCCACAACAAAATTGTAAACCATTTAGAATTGAATTGTAAAGGGATCATTGTTGAATTGTAAATCAATTGAGTTTTGGAGGATGACGAACCATCTTGACGCGATCCTGACGATCTCGATACGACATTCGCTTTGCACTGGTACAGGTCAGTGAATAGACCATATACCATTGCTTTGACTAGATACAGTAGCCATTTGGTGAGAATGCCAAAGTTGGCTTCATCAAGTATGTTCAGCCTTATGTTGGGGGGTGTAGATTTCCAGGTTCGAATGCTCAATGTACAACATCATATTTTGCAGCCAACGCCGACGATAATAATGTGGCAATTGTTCACTCTTCCGTTCGTGAAGAACAGCAAAATCATGTTGCATCAGGGCAGCAGATAATGACAGACACGACTCCAAATGCTCTGGCTACGGCAAACAACTTGGTCACGTCCTCTCCGCATAAACCACCTCGGCCAGCTCGTCGAATCGTAGGAACAGATTCGACTAAAGCTGTTGCAGGAGGAGGGACTGGATTCTCATTCACGAACAGACACCTGCAGCAACAGCAGCAACGGCAACAACGTGAACAAGAGCGTCAAATGGGTAAAGAAGGAGGAGCAGTCGGCTTCAAGTATGGATCTGTTGGCGGGATCAAGAGGTCGACCGGCCGCCCTGGCTTCAAACAACGTTCAGTGTCGTCGACTGTCCCAACGCCTTCAGATCCGGTCATGAGCCCTATCTCAGCTCCAACAGCCCTTGGAAGTAGTCCATATGGCGACAAGTTGGTTTCTTCAGCCGCTACCAGTGCCACGTCGGTCAACTCGTCATCGGCTCAACCAACCAACGGGAATCATGCACCAATCGCAAAGAAGGGCAGTTTCGCCAACCTCAAGAACGCATTCAAAGCGGCCACGCAGGGTATTGTTCATGAAGATGCCAAGGATAAGGCATCAGTCTCTCACACCTTAACACCGACCTTGCCGCACAGCACGTCTTCCAAAGATGCTGCCTCGGGAGGATACCCTGCACTTCGCAATCCCTTCAACAGAAGTTTCAGCACGAACGCAATACAAGGTCCTAGTGACCCTTCTACCACGAATGCCAATTCCAATGTCCCTACACAATCTTTGAGAACGACTCAACCCATTGGTGGAACGTCTGCCACGCCATCTAAAGGACTTGGGTTCAGTTCCAAAATGTATAAGGTTCGGGAAAAGGCTTCATCCCGCCGAAATAAAGGATCAACGCCGGCACCGTCATCGATCTTTTCTTCGAGTTCAAACTCGCAGGCGGCAAGATCCACCACGTCTTTGGGATCGGTGGGGTCTCGTGAGGAGAGAGGCATGGGCGTCGAACCTCATCCCGCTCCGAATGAGCCAACCTACATTTCCGCTGGACCTAGCTCAAGCGGTACCCTGCCCTCGACATATACGACTACGCTCTCTGCATTGTCCAAATTCTCTTCAGCTTCATTTTACTCGTCCTTGTCACCACCTACCTCTACATCGTCTCAATTCTTGGGCTCCTTTGGCGCACACGGTTCAATTCCCAGTCAGGGTCACCACAAGAGGGCATCGAGCTCGTTGAGCCAAAACTGTTATCAAGCAGCCGTACCATATGGTACTTACTCCTCCCATGATCAACATTCAAGTCACGGACACCAGGCGCGGAACACACGTCAATCGTACCAGAAGCCACCGCAATTCCCCGCCAGCTCGCATCTTGACCCACCCCTCTCTGCACCCCTATTGGGATCTTATCCTTCTTCCCGCCGCTCATCCCATGTGTATTCAACCAGTGATCAGCAAAGATATCCGTTTTGGAAGACAAAGTCGCCTTCGAGTGGAGACGGAGAGGCAACCCATGGATCTGCCCATGACCCCAAGGGGTCCGCATCATCAAACGGAGACGCCACTTTACGCCACATGGCTCCCTCGAAAGGATTCCCCATGATCAAAACATCGGATTCTGCGGTTCCTGAACCGAGGACGCCAGGGGAAATCATCATGAATGAACTATTTCGACATTTCGTCTCCAAGAGTAGTGACAAGATTGATCTTGTCCTGTCTAGACCGTTATTCCCTCAACACCATGAAAGCAGCTTGAAGTCGAATCACAATCCGGACGAGCATTTCGCCTGCCTTCTCAAAGAAGGTGCCGATGCCACATTCGACGATCTCCTTCGATCTCTGGCTACCACAGCGAGGGAGTCTCGGTGTACGAGGCAAGTGATTGACTTGATTGTGAGTTGGGGATCGAGCCAAGGGATTGGAGCAGAAGCAGCAGTACAGCGGATTGGAGATGGGTCGTTACATGCGACTGAGACGTCGAGGATGACTGAAGTGGTGGCTGTGCTCAACGAGAAGAGAGTGGTGAGTTGGCTGACTGGGTGAAGGATTCATCACGAATACTGACCCTGAGAAAATGTCTCGGTCGACATCCTTACGGACGATTAGTTGGCAGCGAGATATATTCTGTATCGTGCGCTGTTGGACATTATTAGACAACACACCCCAGCATCCATAGATGAGTCCATGGCGCTGGAACTCGAGGAAAGCATCGTCGTGTCATATGCGGCCCAGAACCTGTGAGTGACTGGTGAATTTTCAGCACCCAGTCCCTCCCTAGTTCACTGACTCTTTGACTTGCGTTCGGCAGGGATCGATTGTTGGTCATGCGGGATTGGCAGGTTGTCTCTGACATGGCCGTGACTTTGATGGGCACCATGTTGGAGATGTTTCCGTGAGGCAAACCTTCTGTTGTGTGTGCATGATTCCTTTAGCCAACTCTAATCACTGCGGCGTCTTTCTCCCGGATATTGCAGGTCAAGCCAGATAGTCGAGAGAATCCTCACACTATTGTCAACATCTGTGGAATCAGCTGACGCATCTCACCAATCGTCGTCTCTGAACGACTACGCGCACCATTTACTCCGAGGTCTATTCGGCCTTCCTGCCTATGCTATTGCGCGAAATCCTACGACTCTGGGGACGATCACCTCTCTCTTTGCCCAGTGTCATTCGCCTGCTCTGAGACAGACATTTGCTTGCCAGTTACAATCGTTTTTGAGACGTCTCGAGACAGTGAGTCGCCACTCTCATCTGTGATGACTGCTCTTTTTCCTTGCTCAAACCCCTTCCATTTGAAATACTGTATTGACCGCAATTCACAGTTACCGCCATCCTTCCTTCGCCCCCTCGAGCCGATCATTGCGATCATCTTGACCCAGGCGGATAAGCTTGCGATTGAACCGGGCCTCTGGGCCTTCGCCTTTCCCCTTTCTGTGACTTGTTTGAACCTGGTTCAGGAAGCTGAGTTTGAGAAGCTGTGGTATTTCAAACTCGAGCAAGCAATGGGGATGCTGCGGAGCCCACAGGTGAGTCCCAAATTTTGAACCAAATCCGAAAGCGCCAATGTTGATAGTGTTTTTTGTCCGATTGATTTATCGATCTTGCAGCACAAGTCATCGCATGCGGCTGCGCTCACGTCCATGATCAAGATCGTCGAAGGGTATGCTCATCGTCAAGCCCGCAAAGACGGCTCAGTAGAGTCATTCAAAAGTACCTTTGCGCAGGTCCTGCTTGGAGGGGAGGCGGGTGGCATGGATGGCATGATCACCTTGTTATCTGCCGCGTCCTCGGTGATGGACTCGGTGGCGAACATGGATCTAGCCGTCAACATTGAACCGTCTTCCACCAGTCGGCGCCCGATGATGGCTCCATCGGGCCTTGATGCCACCTTCAATGCCTCACCTATCGATGGCCGAGGCCACGCGTCTGATGCGATGGCACGGGCTGGTTCTCTGGCCCCATCTGCCGGTGACAGCGAGACAAGTCGAGGGCCAACGTTACCCAAGGACGATACCCTGGTTGATCTTGTCGGCACCCTGCACCAGCTCAATCAATTCTTTGCGGAAGGGGGACCTGGCGAGACGTCCGCCGCACCCGAGCTTGGACCCGGACCTGGGCTTCAGTTTTTGAACGGTCGGATGCACACCATCAGACCGGCTCAGGCAAGTCTCACAGGGGGATTACTTATTTTGTTTTCGTCCAACTCACAAAGCAAAAATGCTTCGACTTTTGCTTACACAGTCCCGCAACACATCCTTTTCGTCGAGTGAATGGAACCTCCGCACTGACCATCTCATCTCTCCTATCGAGGCACCGGCCCATCGTTCCCATGACGTTCCAAACTTGAACCGACATCACCATTCACATCATCGAGGTCGTGGAGGCCCAAATGGCGAGTTTGAAACATCATCCGATCTTGATGGTAGTCATCAGCTAGAAGACGATCATACCATTTCTCCACCCCCACATGCTCATGGAAATGATGCTTGGCGACACGGCACATCATCCAAGTCGAGACAGCCTTCATCAGTCCAACGATACGAGTCTAGTCATAGTTGTCAGAGCAGCACACACCAGCATCCTCAATACTACCGTCATCACCAACACCAGCCGTCGGGTTCATCAGCCGGATCGGCTCAAAGGGGAGCTGGGCGCAATATGTTTGACCTGGATGAAGATGCCGGCGGGGGTTACTCTGAGGCTCCGCCGTCGAGGCAGGCATTGATGTCGCCGATGAGTGCAGCTCAGCCACAGCAGCAGAGGAAACCAGGGCAGTTGAGGACACTGGTTTTAGGTGGGAGTGTCAATGGAAACAGCTCGAGTCAGGCCGCGGGTACCTCTGCTGCTGCTACTGCCACCGGAGATAAGCCATGATTCTTTTTCTTCTAGATGCAGGTGCGATGTCACCCTCGTAGCTACCGAGCCACGCATGATTGTACCGAGTCATCGTCTGGGGCCCAATGCAGCATGTCATACACGAGCTGTGGATGTGCACGTTTGATATCGTACTATAACAATGCGCTCTACAACATGCATTCCTCTAGACATGAAACCCCTGTACACCCAGTATCCCCTCGCTCATGCCAACAAGTTGAGTCGAGCGCTCAACTCGGCCTGGGTCCTCACCAGTGCACTGAGGTAACTGACGCTAAGCACGTCCTGCAATCCCTTCTTGACACCCTGTTCGCCCTCATCATCTTCCGTCTGTTCCGCACCAGCCAGGTCCTTGTCGTTGTCAGACGAGTTGTTGGCCTCACTGCTCGACTTCCACCGTCCAACGGCTTCGAGAAGGTACTTGCCCACTTCTGGGTCGGCAGTTCGGGAACCAGCGTTGACTTCGTGCACATAAGTTTGAATTTTGGAGAGATTGGCAGCGAGCGCGGCAATACTTGCTTGGAGAGTTTGAAGGGGAGGCGCGGTGAGCTGGGTGTTTGAGGGGGCGGTGGTGGCAGTCGCTGATTCCACCGTTGATGATGCCGAGGTAGATGCAATGGCATCCAAACCAGCCTTTTCGGTGAGTTGGTACTTGACGGAACAAGGAACGGGCATAAAGATGCAGTTTTCGGGCTTTGGGTTGGCGCCAACCTGATGAGCAACATAGGCTTTGACACTAAGGCTTGAGGCAGCATTTTCGGGGGAAAGGTCAGTGTCGAAAGTCAAGTGAATGGCAGAGCCTCCGTGAGCGTGAGCTGCTTCACCGGCGAAGAAGTTTTGAATGAGGGCAGAGTTGGCGTTGACCTCGCGGGACGAAGAGTACCATCCGACAATGGTCTCCCTAGCACCGGCACCTCCGCCGACCTTGGTCATGACATCCATCATACTCTTGTGATAGTCCATATCCATGGCAACATGACCCTCGGCTTCTTCGTGAGGCAAAGCAAAGCAGTTTCGAATTTCGATTTCATTGTTGAATGCAGCCGAGGTGGAATCTGATGTTCGTACTCCGAGGAGGGTACCAATGACACGAGGCTGAGCCGATGTTTTTCGTCCTTGATGGTCCAAGATCTGGGCGAGTACAGCGGGATGGACTGTGACAAGGGAAGGCGCTCGTCTGCCGTGTCAAGATTTCATACATCAAGCAAAGTCAGTCAAACTGCCATCCACGCACAGTCCTTGCACAATACACACACACATGACTTACCCTTGACTGGAGGACCCCGAGGAGGGCAAGTTGAGGTGAAGCGCCGATGAAGGGAGGTTGATAGCCATGGTCTTGATCTATGTGTGATACGAAAAGAGCTTATAAAACAACAATGAACGGGGCTATAGGTGTGCACTTTCTCTGTGCGAACAAGGGTTGCTCCTGGCTGCTCGAACGAAATGTGGACTGGCCGCCTTAAAACAGGAATCGCTCCAAAAGTCGCGTGTCACGTGAAACTTTGCCTGGCACCTCGCTCATTCACACCATTGCCCCTATTCTCTAGAGGCCTCGACAGGTCAAGTGGACTTGAGACCAGAGCAACGATAACCAATTCACGCACTCACTCGAAAATGTTTAGCGAAGAAACCAAGGACCGAATCAACTACGCTGTCGGTATCGGCAAGGTGAGCAGGCTTGTTTCGCGCTGACGGTCTGCCGAACAAATGCTCATGAATGTGTGCGTTCGTATGATCTTGACATGTCTATCCAGAACGTTGCGGTATACGGTTGGATTCCCTTTGTTCTCTATGTCGGATACACGAGGTCTTCTCCCCAACCCTCTTTGATCAAGTCAGTCTTGAATGGTTGTTTTCGGACTCGGGTCTCAATGAAAGCTTACCTTTGTGTCAATTCTTTGCTTCCAACAGGCTCATCAGCCCTCTTGCCTAGGTTTACCCTGTTAGAAGAAGTGCCTGGATACTGTCAAGATTGGATCAGAGGGGTCGTATTCAAACAATGATTACTTGAAAGAGATCGGATCACAGAAACCAACCAAAATGTATCATACCCCACACTGAAATGTCATAAATGTCAAACCACTCGCACAACTTACACACCAGGTGTACGCAAGCTTCGAGAAGACACCAGAGGTCATGTGAAAATATGATGACGGTCAAGACCTGCAATGTGGGCCCATGCTGTTTACTAAAGTACAACCACTTGCGCCTCCTTTATTCATGCATGCCCACCCATCATGCGAGCATGCTAGGTGGTAAGAAAGTCAGTCTTCAATACTTCAATATTCAGCCACCTTGACGTAGCTGGCAGGTGCCAGTCGCCGTCTGACGAATTTGATCAGGTACAATGGGAAAGCGCTGAGTAGCACAATCAACGCCACTTTCCACGCGAATCGGAAACTCAACACAAATGTGAGATCTTGAGCCAAAGTACAGACGAAGTCAGTGCTGCACGGCAATGAACCATTCAAGTGAGAGAGACAGGACATACCAAAGTATTGGGGCAACACGATCATGGACACGCCGTAAATCAACAATGTTGAGACCTCAGAAATGACCATCCATCGATGCCTGTGAGGAGCATCGAGTCAGTCACCACCCTTACCGAAAAAAAAACATCATATGATGCAACTGACCATGTGGTGATCTCCAATGCCACCATGATCAATTCGTTCAAGATCAATGCAGTAAACGAGATGGCGACAATGTTGATGAATTCATCCTCGAACAAGAACAGTGACATCAACATGATGACAGATCCTGTTGTTGAGACCCAAAAATGCTCGATCAATATTGGCGACCGAGTACCAGCACTTCCACCGACCCCTGCTCACCTTGATATATGCTTATGATGAGCCACACAAAAAACGTTTTCGAGGACAGCGTCCGACCCTGCAAGGCAGTACATCATTGTGATCAGCGATCACGATCACAAATCAAACCATACGACAAAAGACATGCGCCTCTCACTTTTGTAAGTTCCTTGTACAGCTCAGGGTACAGCAAGGCCAAGTCTTCATTCACATCCTTGTCTAGCACTAGCGAGAACACCGGCGCCATTGTATAGACGGTCGCATAGCCAATTTGAAGCCATCCTTGGTAGAGCGCAATCGGCGCAAAGAAAAAGATGGAGCTGAATACGGCTTGAATGGTAGATATGATCAAGCCTCGGTGGATCACAAACTGAGCGAGTTTGGCCGACCGTTTGTACGAGTTGCGTCCGTGCCAGAGGAGCAATTTGGTGAGATGACTGAATTGATTGATGCTAAAGTCGGCAGCAAGGGAGGCTTGTTTGCCTTCTTTGCCCACGATGCCCACCCCTGGTGCATGAGACCACGACGATCGAGTCAGCGCTACGCTTGTCCCTTCTTTCCCCCCACTGACAAGAAACATTGTACTCACCAACATCTGCAGCTTGAATCATGCTTACATCGTTGCCTCCGTCCCCGATACAACACACTCGCTTCTTGGTATACTGTCTGATCAGCCTCGCGACATCGGCCTTTTGCGTTGGCGAGCATCGACACGCCACAACGACGGGTAATTGGGTGGCCACGCTGATAAACGCCATCTGATGATTCTCGAGGCACAATTGCAGAGACTCTCCATCTATCACGAGGCAGCAATCCAGCTTGGTCTGCAAAAAGTCCAGCATGTCTCGGGCTTGTTCCGCCGTCCTCAGTTTGGCTACTTGGTGAATATATTGACCGCGAGAGACCAACTTGCTCGATGTGGCAATGCACGTCGCTGTTTCGATTTTATCTCCAGTCAGCATCCAGACTTTGAGACCGGCATTGCGTAGAATTTCAAGGGTAGGTCGAACATCTTGTTGCAGCTTGTCCTCTACCCCCGTCAACGCCAACAAGTCCAAATCTTGCTCGAGGTCCTGCTCCACCACTCGGGCAATCGCAGCGTTACGATCGTGGACTTGGACTTGCGCTTGCCTGTATCTTGCGTCGAATTGCTGGTACGCTTCAAGAGACAGCTTTTTGCGACCAATCACCAATGTTCTCAAGCCTTCTCTGGCCATATTGCCACACTCTTCCTCCAACCAATCGTTCTTTTGCACAATCTTGGCCATAACCACATCTGCACCCTTTTGCACAAAGGTGATCTCGCCCGTACTTTCTTCTTTGATGATGATGCCCATTCGTTTGGATTCGGATGTAAAAGGAAAGACGACCAAAATGGCAAAGACGTGCAGGCTGCCTGATGCCGAGTCGCGAATAGTCATACGGGTACGTTCACGGCTCACCAACGTCAAACCGACAGACTCGGTCCACTTGACAATGGCGACCTCGTCAGGCGATGAAGCTTGATACGTCACCGTCCCGGTTTGGCCGTTGGTGCTGCCACTGCTTTGGTCGTCCATGACTGGCGTGACGTTGTGACACGTTGCCAACGCCATGACGGCATCTTTCAGTCGGGCAGAGATGTCTCGTTTACTCTTGGTGGAGGTGGCCGAATGGATGGCGTTTCCGGTAAAGGAGTTGGGCGCAGCTCGAGAATGAAGTACACTAGCCTCTCCACCAAAAGCTGCGGCCAACTGATGGACGACCTCGTCCATAGAGTCCCAGCCGTAACTGACAGTCCCCATATGCAGTCTCTTCATCTCCATTTCTTTAGGCAGGAAGCTAGATCAGTCAAGAGCGATATAGGAGCATCGGAAGCACAGGCAGCTCACCGTTTTGGGTCAAAGTCCCCGTCTTGTCACTGAGAAGGTATTCAATTCGGCCCAATTCCTCTGGCAGTGTACTAGTTCTCACAATGGCTCCAGGGATCTCGGGATCATTTTGAATTTGATGTGCATAGACTGTCTTGCCCATATCCAAGTTGACCCGCAAACTGATGGGAATGATGGTGGAAAACAGAATTAGGAAGCGAAACACGTAGATATACCAACCGCTTCGGAACCCGTTCAGAGCGACGAGCAAGAGTGAAAGCAGAAACGTCACAGCACACAAAATTTTGGCCATTTTGTTGATTTCGATATCGAGGAGGCCGACCTTGCTTTCTGGATCCGTCGTATTCATGCTCGCTCGAGTCTCTCGACCAGTATAGACGACCATACCGACCGCCGACCCAGCAGCCAAGACTGTGTTGGCCCACAAGACGTTGTCTGCCGACAAAGGCGCGACGACTTTGGCCTCTGCATCATCCTGTGTCACCGTGCGAATGGTGATATTGCCAACAAAACTATGGATATCCTTGATAGGAGGGTCTGCATACAGACTGCCCTTCATCCTGACCAACTGCGCATCTGACATGGCTTGAGTGACGGGTCCAGCTGCAAGCTTGAGTTTCCAATCGGTCTCTCCGTCCAACTGATCTGTTCTGACAAAACAGGCTCCTTCTGCAGAATCTTGGTCCGTTTTTGCCGTCTCATCTTGAAGGTCCGAGTCAGCAAGAGTCTTCCCTCCCTCTGCCGTTTCTGTCTCCTCTTTTGAATCCGAAGCTGCTGCCTCTGCCGTACCTCCGGCCGGACCTTCGGCTGTTCTCAATAAAACCATGTCGGCTGGTACTCTCATATTCTTCTCCAACATGACCATGTCTCCAACTCTCAGTTTGGATGAGGGTACACTGCGCGTCAACAAGCCTCCGAACGATCCTTGTTCAATGTTGGCTGACGACTGGTTGTTGTCGAGAATGAGGTAGCGGAATGAGTTGGCTTCCTTGTCACGTTGATAGCGATGATAATCATCGACGGCTTCCTTGCCCATGGTGACAGCGAGCACGAATGCGAGTGGTGCGATATAAGTTGCCAGATAGCCAATCTTGAGGGCTGGGATGAATTGACTCAGAGCGACCAGCAGAAAGTAGAGGTTAAAGAAGAATTTGAATTGCTCGTAAAACACCAGGGGTAAAAATGTGAGGATAGAGTACTTTTGGTTCCTAGTAATGTTGGGAGGGAATTTGTTTGATGAGGGTACTTCCGGTCCAAAATTGATTGTTCGGGACTTGCTACTGGTCGAATCAGACGTTTGCGACCGAAACACCCACGTCCAGAAATTGGTCCGTGATGGTGCATGATTCCGTGAATGCCGAGTCTCGGGCCACGACCCATCCATGCCCGCATCCTCTCTCAACAATCTCTCCTGCTCAATGTCGTTTTCGTCGTCGTCCCTGTTGGATGACCGTGTTCGTCCATCGCCCGTAGCCGCCGCTGCCAAGAACAGTCCTTGCTCATCATCTTGATCATAATCGTCCGAACCTCGACTCTTTTTCCCCAGTCCATTATTAAAGATTGAACTGAAACCAGAGCCTCTTCTTGATGACTTGGTGGGAGAATAAAGATCTTGAGCGTTGTTGTTGTTGTTGTTGCTGCTGCTGGATGGTTGGTGGTCATTTACATCGAGGGTGAGGTCCCTGGCTGACCGTGAGCGATTTCGTGCAAGGTTGGACAAAGGGTAGCTATCTGCTGTTCGCAGTGTAGCCATGACTTTTTCCCCTGGGGCGTTATGGTATCAGTGATCTGATCTATTCAAACCACTGCATGTCATCTAGACGACTTGACCCAGGCGCAAGACTATGCTAGGATGTCTTGCACCTTGTCTGCCATCGTTGTAGCAATACGCCGACTCGAAAGCGCGGGTCCAGCAGCCGAACCAATAACCGACCAACGAAGCAATGCTATGCGATGCAATGCGATGCAAGCAATAAGGACTACTGCACAAGTCAGCAGCAGCCACGTACACTGCACTCCTCATCTCTCATTCTGCAAGAGAATCTGTTTCGGGCCACCCATCTATTGACTACAGTTCCATACAATACAACGGTATACTCGCATCATCCATCTCAAAAAAAAGTGCACCTCTTCAAACGGCCCATGCCAAACCATACGGGGTGATACCGGTAGTCACACCACTTACGGCCCCTGCTATGCTAGGGAGACCCCCGAGTTGGCCCATGCAAATCCACCCAAGCAAAGCAGCCCGGCAAGCCCGGTCCACTCCCTCCACCTGACCCCGGGAATCGAGGCGTGCAAATCGCTCAACTTGTCGACCATGTCTTTTCTGTTGAAGCGCCCGATCCGACTGAGCATGTACCCCTGACGAGTGAGAGGACGAGGTTGCGCAGCAGCAGCAACAGCAAAGTCAGCCGGAACTCGATGGACCTCGTTGCCGTCTTGGTCAACCTTGACATTTTTGCGTGGTTCGTGTGCTGCATCCATCCCAGTTTCGCCCATCAGATAGGGAGTACTCTCGACCTGGGAAACACCTCCGAAAAAGTCTGTGACGAGCATTTCCGACAAGTTGTACGGGAAATGTTCGGTAGAGATTCCCGGAGTCGATTTCATAGCGATCGGGTCATAGGTGTCAAACTGATGCAAGGCAGTATTGCCGGTATCAGTCCCTCTCATCCCTCCGAGTGTATCGAGACCCCCATTTGAATGAAAGAACCACAACTCACGAATTGTTGCATGGTAGCATTGGAGCCGATATCAATCCCTTCAAAAAACTGCAAGACGTGATGGGTATAACTGTCAATGACCGAAACACCGATATCACGGTCATTGTGATGCGAATAGGAGCTTTCTCCTAGCTGACTGGAACCCGTCGCCAAAACGTTGGGCGAGTAGATGCGTTTGTAGAGTGTAGTGGCTTGGCAAGTATCCACCATGAAAAAGAGCTTGTTGTAGCTGCAAAGATCAAATCAGGACAAGATTCATTTTTTAGTCGTTGAGGTGCAAGGAAATATAGACGATGAGAACAAGACCCACCGGCGCTTCTCCCACATTTGCCCAATCGCATCTCCAACATCCTGTGCACCGACTTCCTCGTTATCCTGAAACTTGAGAAACTCATCTCCGCCATGACCAGCCATGTAGACGAATATATTGGAAGACGAGTCCGATAAGAGTCGTTTCGATGTGGGCAACGAATCGGGGTACCGTCCTGTCAGGACTCGGAGAAAGTTTTCGACATTGACCTCGTAACCTCGATAATCGACTTCAACCCCGACCGGCGCCTGGTCTGCCCCGGCGTCGGGGCCACCCGCTTGACCCGATTGTTCTTCGACTGATGAGCGCTTGGCATCGACTCCGCTTCCGTAGAGGTCCAATTGTTTGCCAGAGTTTGCATAGATTGTGCCTGGGAACGGGTTTCGAGGGCTACAAGCCACGTCGTCTGCCAACATGAGAATGATTCGAGAATCAGGGATTCCAAGACGTTTGACGGTGCGATACCTGTATGTAGAGGGGAAACAGGAGATGAGGGCGATGAGTTTGAAGGCGGCTCTTGGTGAGGGGCGTTTACCATTGACTTACATTCCCAGCGTGTTAGCCATGTGCTGTTGGATCACACGAAAGATCGGCAATCGTGTCAGCCTGGCTCTCCAAGTGCACCAGCCAGAATAAAAACTCACTCGATAGTTGAACCAATAACGAGAAGCGCAGACGAGGACGGCCCAATTGTTTGTATGTCGCTCTTCCTCGGGAGCTTTGGGTGACTGATCACCCACTTGTTGATGCGTTTCAAAAGCTTGTTGCTCGCCATCTTGCATGACCTTTGGCACTGGTTCCGCCCTGACGAGGGCGTGATCGCTCCAAGAGGGCCCCACCATGGCCAATGTAGCCAACGTTTTTGCCCACTGCTCGATTGGTCTAAAAATGGCCGGTACGCGTCTTGACGACACGGCACTGCTGGGGTCATCCTTTTCTTGTTGGGTAGCAGGTGTTGTGGAACTGTTGGTACAGTCGACAAACGGACAAGTGTGATTGGTTGATAGTTGCTTGGTCGGGTACTTTGAGGGTACGGAAAGGACGACTCGGTCAAGGTCAAAGAAACTAGCTCCCTCTCCTGATCCTCTGTTGACAACCCTCATGTTGTGTGTTCCCTCTTTGATGCCTCCCACAAAGAAGTGTAATCCTCCAAGCTTTTCACACGTCTTGCTTGGGAAATCCGTCGTGGCTCCACATCCACTTCGTCCACTCAATGTGTCCTCACTGAGAGGCTTGTCATCCATGTAAACATCAAACAAGCCGTGGTCGTTGACTTGGTCCCCGTAGATCCATACCGCAGAAGCTTCAAAGTCAAAAGAAAATGAGTCTCCGGGCGTCCCAGTGTAAATGGACGTCCCTCCCCAGAAATCCGTGCTATTATTCGTTGTCCATGTCCCATTGTACGTGATGTCGGGGTCCGAGTCGTCGAGGGTCTTGTTGGTAACATTGGATCCCTCGGCTCCAAACGGGACACCGCCTACTTGGATGGAATCCAGCAACAGCTTTCCGGGACCTCGGTTCTCGATGGACAGTTGATGGGGTGCGTAGACGAGATTATCGGCCGAGTAGAGGAGGTGCCGCTGGGTCGAGGTTTGAGACGAGTCGTTTTTGGCGGAAGCCGTGAATGTATAGGGAGAGGGAAGAGAGGCATCGAGTGTCAAGGTGTAATTTCCAAAGTCTGGGCCTGATCCTCCCCATACGTATATCTCACTTCCTATAACCGGATTGACGTCGGAAAAGAAGAAGTCAGACAGGTCGACGACGACGACGGGCAGCACACTGGAGATGCGAGAACAACACCATTCGACAAGCTCACCTGTAAAATTGAACTCGACCACTGCACCCGACTGATCGGTCTGATGATACGTCGCCTGGTGCCAGACTGAGCCTGTTTCGTTGGTGGACTGATTGAACCAAGTGGGATGATCTTGAGGGTTAGGTGTTTCCCATTGTGAAGCGTTGCGATAGACGATGGGTGGGTCAAAGTCGTCGAATGTGACGTTTTGGAGGGACATGGTCCTTGACTGGTGGTGCTCGTCTGTCCCCAACAATCAGTGATGGTGTCGACTTGAACTCAACATGCATAACAAAGGTAGAGGCAGGCCGGCAAATAAAGGTCGGCGAGCGAGAGACGTAGCGCGGGAGTTACTTCAGTAGTATCTCACAGCAGCAAGTGACCTAGCGACATTACAAGACATCATTGTACCGTCCTCCATTACTGGCAGGAGTTGGTGCATATCCCACCATGTCTAGCTCCAAAGCACCCTCGGATGATCATCTTGACCTGCTCCTGCAGCGGTTTCAAGCTCTGACCAAGACTCCCAAGGATAACATTGGCCTCGCCGAGGTGAGTGTATGATCATGACGAATCCTTCTTTCATCTAGATCAGCCAACATGCCCTTGTGTCCGAGGCAAGACCGACTGACTAGCTGTACGTTTACTGGGACAGTCTGAGGCACATGGTCAAGATGAGCAGGATGAAGCAGAAGCCAAGAGAGTGCTTGAACAGCTGAGACAGAGTAAAGGCGAGCAAGACCCGGAGTATCAAATTGAAGATGCAGACGTGAGTGACCAGGTGATGCCTCATCTAGACTGTCTAGACTGTCTTGTCGGCCAGATGGTAGCTTGAAAACATGCCATTCTCACCATATGTTGACGCACACCTGTTTATCCCCTCTTTCCCCGCAGATTGACGAATACCTCGCCAAAGAGTCGAAAGATCTCGAGCAAGACTCCCGAGCAGCTCTAGCAAAAGTCAGTGATCAAGAGGCAGAAGAAGTGGTCGCTCAGATTCAAAATGACCCCACCATCCCTAGTGATGAAGAGGAACAAGGGAACACGACCATGTCAAACTCTACGCCTTTGAGAACCACTGGTCGTCTGCAAGACCAGCCGCCATCCACTCCCGAGCAGCCCTCGACACCTGCTCTAATGTCAAGACTCTCGTCATTATCTACGCCAGTCACCATTCCTCAAACCACCTCTCATGTATCGAATCAAGAATCAGGCGAAGATGGGTCGGAAAAGATTGACCCAGCCTATGCCAAACTGCTGGGCCTCAGTCCTGGGAAAGCAGACCCCGACATTCCCATTGCGTTTAAACTACCCCGGTCTCACCCGTCAGCGACAACATCAGCAACAACAACATCAAGACTGCCCAACCCACCGAAACCGTTTGACGTTCCGGGATACAGGTCCAAGCTGGACAATCACCCCGATCAGTGGTGTGTGATATGCAACAAGGATGCAGATGTGGCTTGCAAGAGTTGCTGTGATGGAGACTATTATTGTACCGAGTGCTTTGACAAGGGACATTTGGGTCAAGAGGGAGTGCGGGTGGAGAGAATCAGCCGTCCATCCTAGGTTTGTTGTTGTGTGTGTGTGTGAGCGGTCCTTGGCTGTATAGTTGTACATGTTGTATTCCCATTCCTGCATCTAGTAGTATACCCTGCCACGTCTCTCTCTCTCTGGCAAGAAACCCAACCGATGGGGTATATCACAGTCACGACATGAAACAGATGCAACCAGTCTATCAGCAGCGAGGTCAGCGAAATAAAGTGTCTCACGTGACTTGCCAATGATCGGCTTGTGGCGCGCGCATTCGATCGCCGTGCGCTAGTCAAATACGTAATGGCTGACATTTTTCCCGCATAAATGGTTTAATTTGTATTTTCATGATGAATAGGGGCTGGGTTGACTCGACATTGGACTCGTTTTCAATTGGACATTCTTGTTGAAACCATTCTTTCACCCACCCACTCACTCACTCACACATAAACTCACACAAAGACAAGATGCCTGTTGCAGAAGCCACTCAACACATGGATGACAATCGGATTGCGGGAGTGAGTACTCTTTCATTCATGGCCTAGAGCGTATCTAACCATGCACACTCACATCCTATCTAGTACGACCCTCTGATCCCTCCCGCTCTTTTGCGACACGATATTCCCTCTTCATCCACATCAGATGAAACCGTACGAAAAGCTCGAGTCGCAGCCGCTAAAATCATCCACGGCGAAGATGACCGATTACTCGTCATTGTCGGACCTTGCTCCATTCATGACCCTGAACAAGCTCGTGAATACGCTCAAAAGCTGAGACAGCAAGTCGAAGGTGGCAGGTGGAAGGATCTCGAGATTATCATGCGAGTCTACTTTGAAAAACCCAGGACGACTGTCGGTTGGAAGGGATTGATCAAGTGAGTTGTCTTTTTTTTTCGCTCGTGACACGTTTCTCTTGGTCCCAGCTCACACCACGTCTTTTTATCCCCAGTGACCCCGATATTGACAACTCGTTCAAAATCAACAAGGGCCTCCGAATAGCCCGTGAACTCATGCGAGACATTACCTCGATTGGGATGCCCGTGGGTTCAGAACTTCTCGACACCATTTCTCCTCAATTCATCTCGGACCTCATCTCGTGGGGAGCCATTGGTGCCCGAACCACTGAATCCCAGCTTCACCGAGAGTTGGCATCTGGTGCTAGTTTCCCTATCGGATTCAAGAATGGAACCGATGGATCCGCGGGTGTGGCGATTGATGCCATGGGAAGTGCCGAGCATGCTCATTGCTTTATTGGAGTCACCGAGAATGGAAACGCTTCCATTGTCAAGACCAACGGTAACAAGGATGTCCATATCATTCTTCGTGGTGGAAACGGAGGACCCAATTACACGTGAGTCGAACACTTTTTTTTTCTGTGCGCACGACAACCTGACACTCATTTCCCGTCGCTTGGACGATAAAACAGCGCCGATTACGTCGAGAAATACGTTGCCAAGATCGCTTCAACCCGGACCCACGCCTACCCTTCCCTCATGATCGACTGCTCCCACGCCAACTCGTCCAAAAACTTCAAGAACCAACCCATTGTGACGGCTGATATTTGCAAGCAACTCGAGGCCGGTCAAAAGGGAATCTCGGGTGTCATGATTGAGAGTAACTTGAAGGAGGGCAAGCAGAGCTCGGATGGCGGTAGGGATAGCTTGGAGTATGGTGTTTCCATTACGGATGGATGTGTTTCTTGGGAGGTGAGTCTAGTGCGATTTGTGCGTCCTCGATTTACCTTGCGATGGTAACACTGACATGCATTTTTTCATACTCAAAAGACTACGTTGGAGATGCTTGATCAGCTTGACCAAGCGACTGCCAAGAGGAGACAAGTCGTCTCGGTCAAGTAGGCGCGCACGTCAGTCCCATGTGTGTGTAGACTTATTGCCACTCTTGTGATTACTCGAGTACACTGCCTGGTGTGCATCAAGACATATACATACGACTATAGATACATGACGCTCTCTGAGCAAGGTGACGCGTTTTGGCTATGCACATGTGCATACGAGTGGAACAAGACAAGGTCGACAGCAGACTCATAAAATCCGCGTAGGCCCAAAGTCGGCTTGATAACACTTTTTGCAATACGCATTGCCATCTCTAATCATTCCCCGGCGAGTCCAAAGAGTTCCAAATGTCAAAACGATTCGCATTCGTATGGCAGACAAGACACAGACACTCACCGGTCGCATAATTTGTTGGGATCCAACGTGCTCGAGCATGATGTGCACTGGGGGATCAACGTCAAAACTGGATATCAGCACCTCGTCCACTGCAAGTCACCTTGGTTCCGGAACCCACTCGGAGACACCCTTTATGCCACTTGTTTCCCAACGCTGTGACAGCTTCCATCAAGTAGACTCGTTTTTCACATGTCGGACAGATGGGGGTTGAACCGAGTCCACCACCCACGGGCGTCGTCGTCTTGGTAAGAGGAGATCTCAACTGACCACCCGACGGTCGGGTCGGTGTTTGTCTCGGTGGGGTTTGAGAAGATGTTGGCGGGATGGCACTATTCGTTGATGGTGCAGTGTCGTGACCAGTGGCAGTAGTGGCAGCAGTAGCAGACCGAGGGACGATCCGGAATGGGGTATACTCGCCGTCCGTTTCCCTTTGCGATCCAGTACGTTGACTAGCATTGATCGCATCGTCTACGGTTCCATATGTTCCAGGTAAAGCATTCGATGGCTTGTCCGTGGTAGACTTGTTTGCTAATGGTGATCCCTCAATGGTTGTTGTTGATGATGATGAAGACGGATCCGCTTGACGTCTGGACGGACTTGAAAGTGTTGGAGGCGCTGAAGGAGAGTTGGCTTGAAACACATTGGCCGAGTTGAGAGCTGGAAATGAAATCCCGAGTTGGTCAATCTCTCCTTTTCTGTCCTACAATCGACATGACGATTTCTCGAGTGGTGACTGACTTTTTGCACTAAACAACAACTTGTAGCAATTCTTGCAGTACGGGTTCCCACTGTTTTCCACCAGACCGCCAGGGTCGAGTCGGGTCTTGCAATTGTGACACACCAAGCACGGTTTGTGGTACATGACTCTCCCCGGACCCATGACTTGTTCGGCATGATAGACCCGGGTTGAGCATGTAGGACATGTCGGTGCTCCTCCATAAGATGCCATGTTGAGCTGTGATACGAGTGGTCGAGTCTTGTATCAAATGGTCTCGTTTTCGATAGTTTGATGTTACCACTCCCAGTTCAAGTGGGTTCTACTCGATTCACGTGACCGCAGCTGCGTCATATCGACAGTAACATACAACGATACAGACCAAAAGTCTCTAGCTTGTGACCTGCCACTGACAAGTCTATCAAGGTCAGTCGTAGTGGTTGGGACCATGCTGCGGGGACATGTCAAGTCAACCGCCACCGTCTATCACGACTCGGATTCGCAGGGCCCCATCAACCACGTCTTCCTCTACCGATGAGTCGGGCAGCTCGACCATTGCGAATCCAGAAACATCTCAAATCGTCAAAGTCTCGATCGCTTGCTCGATTATTATCTTATGCATCGTTGGTTTAATTACAGCCTTCAAGGTGAGTGCTCTTTCTCCATTTTGCAACAACAGAGGCTGACTTGTTAATGTGTCTCTGTCTCGTCTACCTTTTTGTTTTGAATGTAGATTGCACGTCTGATTCGGGTACGACGAGAGATTAAACGAAGGCAAGCTATCCAACGAGCGATCGCTACGGGTGGACAGGTACCTGGATGGATGACTCAAGAGACCAAGCGTAAATGGGGAGGGAGAAAGGTCAAGAATGCACACAAGCAGGTGGAATGGGAGGGGATTGCTGCTTGATCTGAGCTAAAGAAGAGGAGAGAGAGAGAGAGAGAGAGCAAACGTGGAAGAACGTGATGAGACCGTTGGACTGTATTTCTAGTTGCATTGTTGGTTGTATGGTCATTGTGTATACATGAACAGTTTGTCTTTTTGCTGTGGCATGTAGCGGCAACATCTATATACTCTCTGCGAATATCCGTCAACTCGGATGCCAAGTACTAGCGTGCTCATGTATACCGAGTTGGTTATTGCAAACACTTTTTCGACAACACCACTCATCTCAGACAACTTGATGCAATTAGCAAAGTAGTACGGATTCGTTTCTTTCATCAAGTGGGCCGCTGATTGAATTTCCAATCAGCCATCCAAGGAATTTCACTCCCAAGCCATGCCAGCCAGTTTACAGCAGTAGAGGACTCGACAATGCCCATTTGCGTGCACTGCAATTACCCTGCTCAGACAGTCTACACCGTCTATCAGTCCGCCAGAAACACTAGGCTAGATGTTTGCGTGAGTCCGAGGATGGGAGAACATAGTATAGAAGCTGTCTCACTTATCCGTTGACCTCTTCTCTCTCTCGACCAAAAACAAAACAGGCTCGCTGCTCAGGTTTCACTGATCCATTGATTGAACACCCACTGGTGTTGATCCTCATGGATCTCGTTCTCCTTCAACCTAGAGTCTACAGGCACTTGATTTTCAATCGCGGGAGTCCACCCAAACGGGCTCACGGGGGTGGAAGCTCAACAACGGTTGGACTTGCAGGCGTTGGATCTTCCGGGGCCGCCTCGCCTCCTGTCAGTCAACCGACAAAAGAGAATGGGGCCAATCTTCACTCGACGGGGTGCAAAAACCAGGCGGTTGTCGTTGCCAACTCAGCATGTGGTTCTGCCAGCATGACCCCGAGTGGTTCAACGGAAGAACGATCGACGAGTCGCCCATTCGTTGAATATACAGATCGTTCAAAGGTAAGTTGACTAGCGAGGTTGTCTCAAATTCACATGGTCCATAGTCTGACCGGTCATGCTCAGTTGATCAGGGATAACATCATTCACCTCGGTGTGATAGTGACCCTTGTAGAGTCTCGTAGGTTGCGTCCACTTGATCACTTTTTGAGGCACCTTTGACTGACACTACAATCATGACCCTCCTTGTCTCAGTCATCCTCTACAGACAAATGACTGGAAGCACGCCCATAGATTGGAGAGACTCGTCTGCGCAGATTGAAAGAATTTGGTTGTTTACACTCGTCGTTGGGACTGCCTTTATTGGCAATGTCGCCCAGCATGCTGCCACCACCGCAATCTCGTGGGGCTTTCTCCTTTGGATGGGATGGTTGAAACCAAAACCGAGCGATCTCACGGCTGGTGTTCAATCGATGAGAGAGCCATCGGTCCAGGCTCTAGAGCACAGGCTGAGGGATCATCTGCATCGCCAAGCAGGGGCACAAGGAGGCACCATGGCCGAGGTTATGATTGATGGAAGGCGTCGAGAATTCAGGCGAGTTTGCAGGCCGGATCGTGCTTTTGACATGACGACTAATGGGTCTCGACATGTGGCATATACACGTATAGGCTCTCAATGATTCCCCTCACCCTCCTCTATGCGTCTCTCTTACCTCTCAGTCTTCATCTCGTGCTCTTGATCTGGTCACCTCATTCTCATGAACCAGATTCAACAGGCGAATCCTTTCTCTACATTCCCCCAATGCTTGCGCAATCGTTGAAACATTTCTTGGGCAGATTGGACTCGATGGCACCCATGCTGAATTCGATCCGCGACGCTATCCGACGGGAAAAGATTGATGAAATGTGGATTGCCACACACCTGCTGAGTGGAATGAGTAGCGGTCTAGCGTTGAGGGTGTTGCTGCCCACCAAACCATGGCAAACCATGGTCGCTGTCCTCGGTGGTTGGTTGGCCAGAGCCGTGGTCGAGCTCGTCATGTTGTACCTAGAACCTGTATTGAGATAGCGGCGATTGATCATTTTCGCGCTAAATGGCTCAGACGCTCAGTGGAAATTCCCGAGATTTGACTCGCCAGCTTTCTACTTTTTGTTACCTACTCTTTCATACCATCATCAAGTGTGAATAGACTACACAGCATGGTATTCCCCGCTTTCCTGCCACAGGTTGAGCCTAGCGTCAAGGCGGACACCCTGAATGCACTCGTTCGAGTGGGTCCGATCCTCGTTCAAGCCAAGGACGTCCAAGCAGTAGCCACCAAGCTCGAGGCACCAGACTCTGCCCACATCGAATGGTTCGTCGAATGCGAAACGACCGAAGAGGTTGAAAACTCGCTGTCTTGTCTCGGAGGAAAAGTCGTCGTCTCTTCGACATTGGCCAGTCAACTCGACGCTGAGACGAGGAAGAATGTAGTGGTTCGTGCTGCCGAATCGACGAGTGAAAAGGTCGATGGACTGGCCGGGATCGTGTGTTCGCAAGCGATCGAGAAAGACCAAGTCAAGTCGTTGCAAAAGGTCCTCATCAAGCCTGGTCTGGTCTTTAGCAGCGCCGCCGAGGCCGCCGATGGAACAACGATACCCGTCATCTCAGCCGCTTCCATGACACCTCAAGACGTTGCCCAGCGATTCACTGCAGGTCTTGTCACCGACCGACCCGATGGCCTCTACCCCACCATTGTCTCTTCCCCATCTACCAACCCAGCCCCTCTGTCTCTCGGACTAGTCTACTCGTCTCTCGAATCCATCTCAGAGTCCATCGTCACGGGTCGCGGTGTCTACCAATCCCGAAAGCACGGATTGTGGAGAAAGGGCGAAACGTCTGGATCAACTCAGCAAGTCGTCAAGATTCGATCAGACTGCGACAAGGATGCGTTGCTCTTCGAGGTTGTTCAAACAGGCACTGGATTTTGTCACCTTGAGACCGAGGGATGCTTTTCTTATGAAGGTCACAAGGAACTTCAAGGTATTCGAGCACTCGAAAAGACCCTCCAGTCCCGACTGGCCTCGGCTCCCGAAGGATCCTACACTGCAAGGCTCTTCAACGACCCGACCCTCTTGTCTCAGAAAATCATGGAAGAGGCCGAAGAGCTTACGGAAGCCAAGGACAAGGACCATGTTGCATTCGAAATGGCCGACTTGATTTACTTTGCCATGGCAAGATGTGTCAAGGCAGGCGTCTCATTTGAAGATGTCGAACGAAACTTGGACGAAAAGGCCAACAAGGGTAAAAAGGGTATTCGAAGGCAGGGTGATGCCAAACAAAAGTGGATTGATTACACCAACAAGAGCAACAAGCAGACGACAACCCCCGCTGTTGTGCCCGCCCCCGCCCCTGTCAAATCCGAGTCCACAGCGGATGCTCCTGTCCCCCAATCTTTCCCATCGAACAACAATGGTCAATCCGATGACGCCACTCAACCCATGATCCGCATGAGAACGTCAGATTTGTCATCTGTCTCTACTTCTGAACGAGCCGACTTGCTCCAACGACCCGTCATGGATTCTTCCGCCATGATTGAGCGTGTCAAGCCCATCGTCACCAAGGTCAGGGAGGGTGGTGATGACGCCCTCAAGGCGCTTACCAAGCAGTTTGACAAGGCAGATCTCGAAACCACAACTCTTTTACCCCCCTTTTACCCTCCCCCAAGTGGGAAACTGCTCGCACCCGAAATCTCCGCTGCCATTGACCAGGCTTACGCCAACGTCAAGGCGTTCCACGCTGGTCAAGCCGAGACAGAGCCCTTGGTTGTTGAGACCATGCCTGGTGTTGTATGTACCCGTTTCGCTCGTCCGATTGACAGGGTAGGTATCTACGTCCCCGGAGGAACGGCTATCCTTCCATCAACCGCTCTCATGCTCGGTGTCCCTGCTCAAGTAGCTGGATGTAGCACCATTGTTCTTGCTACGCCACCCCGAGCCGACGGATCCATCTCACCCGAGGTCTTGTACGTCGCCCAACTTGTCGGTGTCAATGTCATTCTCAAGGCCGGTGGAGCCCAAGCGGTGGCTGCCATGGCTTACGGAACCCAAGAGTGCCCCAAGGTTGACAAGATCTTTGGACCCGGAAACCAATGGGTCACTGCGGCCAAAATGTTGGTCCAAAATGATACTCAGGCGCTTGTTGGAATCGACATGCCCGCCGGACCCTCTGAAGTCATGGTCATTGCAGACCACACGGCTAACGCCACCTTTGTCGCATCCGATCTCTTGTCTCAAGCTGAGCACGGTATCGACTCTCAGGTCGTTCTCGTTGCCATTTCATTGACCCCCGAGCACCTCGAAGCGATCGAACAAGAAGTCGACCGTCAGGCCAATGCCTTGCCCCGGGTCGACATTATCCGACAAGCCATCAAGAAGAGCTTGATCGTCAAGGTCAAGGACGTTACCGAGGCGTTTGAATTCTCCAACGAGTATGCCCCCGAGCACTTGATTTTGCACTTGGAAAACTCGAGTGATTGTGTCAAGTTGGTCAATAATGCTGGAAGTGTCTTTGTCGGCGCCTTTTCTCCCGAGAGGTAAGCACTGTTGATATGATTCTCATTCTTTACGAAAAGCTGACATGTCCTCGGCCGCCCTGTGCCTCTATGACTCCAGTTGTGGTGACTATGCCTCTGGAACCAATCACACGCTCCCTACCTACGGGTACGCCAGGCAATTCAGCGGCGTCAACACGCTCTCGTTCCAAAAACACATTACCTCTCAAGAACTCACTCAGGATGGCTTGGGCAGGCTGGGACCGATTGTGGTCACGTTGGCCGAGTGCGAAGGGTTGGAAGCGCACGCAAATGCCGTTAGAGTTCGGTTGGCGGCTATGAAAAAGTAGAGCCATGTTCGAAACCATAAATAGAGATCGACAGTATACATGGCATTCAGTATCTTTATTTTCTTGTTGCAGGGTGTGAAAGTGATGCGTAGTGTTTGATGAGCAGGTTCGTTGCCCATATATGCCGGGGCTGTTAATTGGGGCGAGGGTGTCTGAGAAAACTCTCATATGGTTCCATAAGGCGCTCCTACGTGGCCAGCGCATGATGGCATGCTCAGTGCTGGAATGGCGCGAGGGTATGACTGTATAAATGGGGATCGACTAAGCATATTACGACTGGCCAAAACAGCCTCTTTTTTTGGTGCAAGAAGTAAATGATACAAAGCTGCAACGTCTGGGTTGGCTGGTATATAGGGACTTTGCGTCCAGGGTATACAGAGTGATCGAAATCTAGTGTCCTGATTTGTCCTATCGATACATGATGCCGAGCAGACCGAGAGAAAGAGTAGAGTGGCGTGTCTTGTTCTTTACTTGTGTCTCGAAGATTCTGAAACCCGTCCCTTGATTTTATCGACAAACCGTCCGAGCTTACCCCCGCCGTGTTTGGAACGCTCGGAAGCGACGCTCTTGTTGTCCGACTGATGTCGAGGCACAGCTGATGCCGAATGGGACGAATGGGCCGCTTGACCAGAAGAAGTCGTAGTGTCCTTTTCATGATGGGGCCCAATGTTCACGTCCTCTTCTGGACTACTGACAAGCTGATCGTCCCCGGAGACTTTGGGCAAATCATTGCCATGCGTTTTGATTTTGGGAGACGGCCGGGGTGAGCTCGTATGAGATCGAGCGGGAGTGCCGTGCGGCGTGTTATGATGAGTCGACATGGAATGTCCTCGAGTCCCAGGAATGATGTCAGGTTGGGGGATCATGGCCAGAGGTAAAGGGGTTGGCTTGTCCTGTGGTTTCCCTTTTTTGAACATTTCTTTCAAGAGAGCTCTCTTATGGTTCCAGGCGGATCGAATGATGTCTTTCTTCATCTCGTGTATCAAATTTTCAAAGGACCAAGTCTTGTCCAGGTATTTGAGCTCTGGACTGACGAGCTTAAACCCATAGAGATCGGTGATGTTCCTAGGCTTATCACCCTGTGAGACAGAACATGAATGAACAACCGAGTATAACGCCATGATCGTTAGCAAACAGGGTATGACTTACCTTGTAGCTAATGACCAGAATGGTCTGCGCAAATTTGATGGACACAAAAGTGTAATTATTGGACGCTCTGGAGAACATCTCATCCGACTCGAGCATGGACTTTGAATCGTCCTTAATTCGGTTATCGCCAGTGCTCTTGCGCTTTCGAGCTGGTTTGTTACTGCCTTCGATGGACACCATATCTGTGACTGAGCTGGCACGGGAAAGAGTCTTGGTTTCACCACCAGCCTCCCATGCCTCCGTTTGTCTCGTTAGGCCCCTCCTTCCGTTGATGGAAAAGTCTACCACCTCCTCGAGGTCATCCGGGGTGTTTCCATTCGCTTTGACACGTCCGTCCTTTCTGGATCGCATGATTGAGCGACCCCCTACGTGCTTGCGTCTAGGCTGCTCTACGAAGATGTAGTCCATGATCGCACGGCCCAGGGCCTTCTCGATTTGCAGCTTGGTTGGGTGCATTTCGACTTCGAATCTCTCAATGATTGTGATCCCACCGACGGGAGCAAGAACAGCCCAGCTGGCATTGATGATCGGCTGAACGACGACGACACGACATCAGTTCGATAGGTCCTGGCTCGAGCAATGATCGAGAGACGTACCTTATTATCCTTGATTCCAGACTTGTACTTGGCCACGATTTCGGGAAACACGGCGTCCGCACTGGTGTTCAGCGCTTGAAGATCATCGATTATTAGAGTGCTTTCGGTACTGCTGTCTTTCTTGCGGAGCCAATCGAAGTGGGTTCCCTTCATCGCCAATTTAGCGAGCAGGGCATCTGGCCCGACCATGAACCATGCAACCTCTCCAGCTCGAACACGTAGACGCAAAGACGCCTGCAAAGCAGCTGCTCTTTCTGCGCTGTTTCGATGAGCCGCGACCGTATCGAAAATCATAGTCAACATGTCCACAGAGTCTAGGAGATCTGTGTAAATGTCGATAAGGCCAAGCTTGCCCTCAGTAGTGAGAAGGTCATAGAAGTCATCGTAAGCTTTGCCCAGAGATTCCAATTCCCGAATGCGTTGCTGCAATTGAGCCACTTCTTTGACATAACGAAAGGCATCCTGAGGGTCGAAAGAGTAGATGAATGTGTCGATTTTTTGAGAGCGCTGCCGTTCGTCAGGATCTTGATAGAGTATCAGGTTGGTCACCACATTGTATAACGCGTTATAATGTTGTGCGTTTGCCATGACAGCAAAGTGGGGCACATCAAAAATGGCAAGGTCCTGTGTACAGATGGTCTGGTCAGCTGGAACGAGTTGACTGAGGGGGTACCACTCAAGACGTACTTGTTTTTGCCTGATATGGTCTGGGAGCGTCACACCATGGTCCTGGAACTGCATCTCTTTATCGTCACTCAGACGAAGTCGGTTGAACTTGTCGTAATGCAAATTGGCGTCCGTTTTAGGGAGTAATCGATGGAAATCGAGGGTACGGCATTGGCCATCCAGCACAGCTTCTAGGGGAACAAATGTAAGGTCCTTGGCTCTGGTTTGAACTGAAAACCGGGACGGGTAAAACCCTTGAAGACCATTCAAATTTGCATGATTGCTGGGGCGATCGAAATGGTCAGGCCATGACAAGGAAGCATTTCGAAGTGCTGAAATGAAGCTTACCGGTGCATGACATGTGACTTCACCGCATCCCCTACAAAGTCATTATCGGTCACCAGGTACGACTTGAAGCTTGCGGTTTCCATGGCGAACAGAATTGTCGAGTCTTGGTCGACCTCGCTGGACAATGCGACTTGCGGCCCATATAGCACAAGATAATTACTCTTGGTGACTCCGTAGTGGTTGGGAAGCCCTGCGAAAGGATCAGTCAGTCCTTCGTCTTGTGTTTTGGCTTCGGCATCAAGATCGTCCTTTTCAGGATCTCCTAGTACAAGCTTCAGCAGCTGGTTCGCTACGGTGGAACCAGGGTTTTCACCCATCCATTCCGGTTTCAAAGGCTTTGACTTGGAACGCTGGCGTTTAACAGGCTTTGCTGGCGCCTCACTGATATGAGCCACCTGTTCCCTCAAGGACTTGAGAGCTCTATCACAGAAATGCGGTCAGAAAGCGCCCGGGACAAAAGAAAAGTTCGGAAGGCATACTTGTTCGAGAGATAATATTCCAGACCTTTTCGTCGCCGATTGGAAAACCAATACTGCATGAGGTGCTGTTGAGAAAGCAGAGAACAGATGAGCCATGCATTGGCAACAAACGGCGAAGCGTGGCTTACGTTTCGAGATTGATTATTGAGCACTAGTCTCGGGGCGTATACTTGATAGACGTTCTGGAAGTCACTACCCTCTGTCTCGACTTCACGGCCGTCCAAGTCGCTGGCAGCATTGTCTTCGTCGCGACGAGCCTTTTCGTTCGAAGCTTGATCTTTTTCGACTTTACTGATGAATCGGCCTAGAACATCGATGCTGATTTGCAAAGATGACTCGTGTTCACTTGAGGCTTCCGAGGAATCGTCGTTCATTGTCCCGTTCCTTCGCAACTTGGCCAATTCTCCCTCCAGCACTTCTCTTCTCTTTTTTGCAACTTCAATCTGGAAGACATAAGAACCTGACAACCCCCCACCAGTCAGTCTGCAACTTCCATATATGATTGTGTGTCAACACTAGCGTTCTTACCTTCATGTTCTCCTATTAGACACAGATGGGTCTTTTCATGGCCAAACTTGCTCGCTTCTACGTTGGCGCCGTACCAATGCCCTTCCTTCATCTTCTCTATGACGCCTGGTTTCATCTTAAGGGCCGGAAGCCATCGTGAGTAGTGAAAATGAGGACATGCCCCAACCTCCCACATGAGTAGATGCGGGTTGTGGTCAGTGGGTCTGACATCGGTATCGACGTAATCATCGAAGTTGTACCATGGCGCATCGTCGCTAGTCAAATCTTTGGCCACGGTACCATCAATTGGGGGGGTTTCTGCGAAGGGAGCCGACGCTTTTTGCAGAAATGGTCTCGAGTGATCCTCAAAAACGGTCTGTAAAGCTCGAAGCTGAACGTCGTCCAGCATCACCTCCGCGGCGTAAAAGGGTTTGTGACGCAGTGTTCCAACTTTTTGAAGACGCTCATGGCGAATGACTTTCGTCTGCTCACGTTGGTGGAGGTCAGCTTTGAAATGTCGGATGTTGGCTTTGACCCCGACCGCCGTAGTTCTCCCATGGACAAGATCCATCTTGGAAAATTGAGGATAAAAGTGGGATATGAAAAGGTTCGATATGTCGAACCGGTATTTGATCGTTCCAAGTGAGCGACCAAATTTACGTGAAGGTGGAGGTGACTTCGGAAATAGTGGTCCTTGACGTATTGGAAGAGACATCTTGGAGTTGAACAGACTATAGCGGCGCAAAATATTAGCCACGGACCGGTCCCATGAGCCAGACTCTGATTACACTCACTGCCACCACGCGAAGAAGTGCGCAAACCCTTTCGGGGTAAAGTGAAAGCTGCTACACTTGGTGAGTGGTTCGTCCTGCTTCTTCTCGGGGTCTTTGCCCAAAGTAAAAACAGAAGGAGAAAAATGAACGTAATCGGAGCGGAATCCCTCGTACGAGTCGATTGGCTGACGTCCTCGTGTCAGTCACAACATCCCGTTCTTGCAAAGACCGTATCAGATTGACTTACATGCCCGACACGCTCTGCCTCCTGCTCTACTGACTCTTTGATCCTGATCCGTACAGCGTGATGAGGCTCAAAGTCGAAAGAACGGCATCTTCGCTGAGAGAAGTCTCCCTGACATTCTTTGTCACACAAATGATCCCGACAAGTCCTCTCGAATCTGAAGCCGAAACCTACTCGAACACCGCTGACGAATTTTGCGCAAGTCTTGGATCTGATTCGTTCAAGCAAGCCGGGTTGACGGGAGTTGACCTTGTCAACTTCAACCTTGGTATTTGTCTGCGTTCCTGTTGCTGCAGTATCGATATAAGAGGTCAAGCTAACAGACAACCAGTCAGTATGCTGTCGTGCACTTGCTCTCGGTCGTGATACTCACTCGGGAATCGAGAAGAAAAGCTCGTCACTCAAGATTTGAATGACCTCGTACTGCTCGTTCTTTTCACCGATGCGGAGCTTGACATTGCCCATCCAAGCGAGGACGAAACCTGCGCCGAAGCCTGTAATGTTGTACGGGTCCCGAGAGCCTTTCAAGTGCAAGTGGACAGGTCCAGAAAAGTCTATGGACATACGCCAATGCAAAGATAGACGAATCTTGTCCCAGAAGCTAATCTTGGGTGACGGGTCACTGGGAGGGAACGAAAATCTGTCGAAAGCTTTGGCCAAATCTTCCATGGCGGGTTGATGAGACACTCCCCACGTAAAGTCGGTTGGCACATCGGTCGCAACTTTCATATGCCATTGAGCATATGTCTTCACTGGCATCAAGGTCTTCTCCACTTCGACAGTCAATGCAGGAGCATTCGGGCCATCTGCGTGCTCTGGGACGACCGGGCAGGTGAGCAGAATGTAGGTGTCATCAGTGCTAAGTTCCTCGGCCGCCACGAGGCGAAGTGAGGCTTCCAAGTTATAATCTTGAGACTTGGAAGGATCCTGATCTTGGGGTGCTTGAATGAGGAACATTGGCATAGGATAGTCTCTCAATCTAAAGGCGAGACTCCTCGCCTTGAATACGATTTGCAAAGGAACCATAAGAGAGAACTGTGTTCCCTCCGGGAACTTGCCTCCGTACTCCTCCATGTGCTGGACGAGTCCATCGTAATCGAGAGGTGGGGGTTGTATACTAAGATCAAGGTTCTCCATCTTTGCTCGGAATAAGGGTGCAAACCTCTCGGGAGGAAGAAGGTTGTATGGCAGCTGTGCATCATGGTGAGGATCGCGTAACTGTCCGAAGATACTCGCAATCAGATCCTCTTCCCTTCGGTTTTGAGTTGCCAGAGCCTTGTCAAAGCGTGATTTCCAAGTCCGAGCATTGTACCATGCCAGATTGTAGGCTGCGTCATGTATGTCTCGAGAACCGTTCGCATCGAAACCCCACCTCTCTTTCAAGTCGTTGATCTCTCCCGCATTTTGTGATTCAGGCGACCCCGCTTCAGTCGCATCGATGATAGCGACCTTGGCGGCGAAAGCGTCCATGCGTTCCAGCCGGTCAACCTGTTCGTTCAGACCGACTCTCCAGATCAAATTGAATTTTGTTTCAAGAGGATCATCTTTGATCTCGAATGATAAGCTCTTGGCAGACACATTGATGTAAGGGATATGTTTTGGTCCTTCTGCGACAGGCTTCCTGATAACAGTAAACACTTGCTTGTGTATGTCGCCAATGAGTAGTTTGGTGGACTTTATGAGTGCTTTCAGGTTCATGATCAACCCTGAAACCTCGTAGCGAAAGGGGACACGAATACGCAAGGCCTCGACCTCAAAGTCGAGCTGTGGCTTGCCGTCTTGACGTTTCGTAATGATAGCGTCCAAGTTTTTGAGACGGCCGAATTCTTCCCATTTTCCAGGAGCTCTTGGACTGGGGACGATCATCAACATCATCAAGATAGAAACGTTGGTAATCTTGTTGACCTTGGTGAAGCTCAGTTCGTGCAAGTCCAAAAAGACTCTTTCCTTGAGTGGTAAAGTCAAATCGGCCCAGACCCGGTTGAATTTGCAATAGGTCTTGACGGTTGTCGAGAAGCCTTGATCGATATCGGGATGGCCGGCTTCTCGCCTACTGTCATTGTCTTCGGGTTGACTTTCTTTCGTTGTGTCTGAGTGGTGCCGCCTTCGAGGGATTGAGCGGATGGCAAGCAAAGCGCAATAGAGATGAGAAATGTTTGTTGCAATATTGAGCTTTGGCGCCTTCATATAAGTCTGCACCGAACGTTTCTGAGATTTCAAATTTTCCTCTATGGTGATATCGGCACTGATACGTTCAATGGAAAGAAGTGGCTTTGGGCTCTTGTAACTAGCGTAGCTTTTAACAGGATCTGCCTTTTCAGACTTGGTCTTCTTCTCCTTTTCTTGTCTGCGAATTTTTTGGAAATCCCAACCAGTATAATCTTCACTTGGTTCTCTCTTGACGAAGAACGGCCGACGTTCTTTGCGTTTGAAATCAGTGCGCCCAGAAAAGTACTCTTTCGTGTGGAAGAAAGTGACCGCATCATAAATAGGTGTCAGTGAAATGTCATTAGCACTAATGTTGCAGTGTCCCGCTTGTGTGTCCAGGTACTGGAGCTCATTGTGCAAAGCCAGTGCTTGTTCACTCGCATCTGGTGGAAGACGTAACTTCCTTCGATCGGCGGGCTTGGATCTGAAAACGTTTGCTCGCGTTTGTCGAATGTCGGTGAACATGCAAAAGTCCATCACCAGGTTACACTGCAGCTCCAAGCCACGCTGAACTTTCTTCATGCAGGCGGGATGGGGATCTTGGCTAGCGAAAAGCAGGACGATGCGAGGTACGGAGACGCGAGTCTTGATACCTGGCGGCAACTTTGGAAGCATTGGCTTTTTACTACGACGAATTTTGGATTTTGGAGGTGGCGGCGGCAAATGAGAAGCCATAACTTGCGCTTCTGCTGACAGCAGCTCTTGAACGAATTGTTGGAATTGTGGGTGCCAAAAGGCGAGATTGACACCTTGTTCAATCGCCAACTCAATCTCGCCCTGAGCTGTATCTTTCCACAAGACGGGAAGTTGTACTCCCGATTCATGTGTCTCCATACCTCCCTTGACTAGTCCACAGCTTGTGATGTCACAATTTCCAACCCGGAGTACGTCTCTTTCTTTGACCTGAGGTTTGACGTAGTAGGGGATGATAAAGGGACTCAATTGCAGTCGGAGCGTCCAATGCAGTCCAAGCGTCACATCATCGATCAACCGACCTGGCTCAGCCTCAAAAACTCTACCTTTCAGTCGCGCTTCTTCATCTTCGTTGGAGATTGACGTCTGTCGCTTGTGCCTAGCATGCCAATCGCCGGATGAAGAAGCACAAACGTCCTGATAGTCTGTGCAAAATGAAGATTCCAGACCGCCCCAGTCTACTCTGATGGAGTTGGCCGATGTGCTCGAAGCAAAGTAGGCAAAATTGCTCTCGCCAACTCGAGTGTAAAGGCTGATTTTTGGCAAGTTGTGCGCCCAGATGGATGCTGGGCTTTCTTTCTTGGCGGTGCGGGGCTTTCTTTTACCCGTGAGAGACTGGATCCGTGCGACCATGATCGCTGAAAGCTGGACATTGATCCTTTCCATCGCAAATGAAGAATCCAGTATAGAGCAATTCTCGTCTTCTAAAAAGAGGAGGCGAGGTCTTTGTGTACCCATTGGTCGCCATGTGGTGACAGCATGCCACTCGATAGCGCCCACGTCAAGAACTTTGAATATGGGTTCGTGGGCGTAGTCCCAGGTGGCTGTAATATCTGCGACACTCAGATCCGCTTGGATACCAAGTATAGCTGAACCAAGGCGGTCGTTGTTACCGAATATCTCTTGTAATCGTGGAGACTGGAATGAGGGAATGGATTTCAAGTTCAGGAAACAGCCGTTGACAGAGATGTCAAACTGTCCGGTCGTATCCGGTTCCGGATCTACTGGATTGCTCAACTCGAGTCGCACGGTAGAGTATGGCAACGAGAGATGAACACGATGTAATGCGTTCCACAGATCCTGTACATGACATGCGCCAAATCACCTCAGCTGGCACGACATTGAGAAAACATGCCCAAGTCGACTCACAGCAAACTTGATGGATGAACCAGGTTTGGAAGGAGGTTTCTCTTTCTTGGGAAACTGCTCTCTCATCATGTTCTTCAGGTCAAGCATTTGAGGTGCACTGATCGATAGAGGGGAGACCTTGATATCAATCTCGACTGTATCATGGCCCAGAATGCCGGCCTGGCCTCCGAATTGCACAGTGAGATCAAGACGGCTTTGGTCGATGAGCTCGAGAGCCTTGTTGACACCACGTTTGACCCCGCCGGAAATAGAGGCAGGGCCAAGTTCAACGGATAAGGTGGCTTTTCCTTTGGCTCGTTTCAATAGTCCAGCCAACAACCTGAACGCCCTAGTCTTCTTGAGTCCGGCTGGGCCTATGCTAGAGAAACGGGGGAGTCTCGGTTGCGGAGTTGACACGGGGGGTGATAGAGGTGCGGGTGGAGGTGTGGAAGGTTGAGGAGGTGCGGACAGCTGAATAACAGAGCCATTATCTAATGGTTTGCCGAGCAGGATCTCTGCAGCTCTTGGTGGATTTGTTTCCAGTGGCGGAGATAATCCGGGACTTTCGCTTTTCGTTTCCGAGGGCAGATGTCTTGTCCTTGGTCTCTCCAGGATGGGACTCGTTGGCGGAGAGGCCAAGCACTCTGCAGCCGGCTGACCGGTGATCAATTCTGGCGTCTCGTCAAAGCTGACGTCTAAACAAATGCTGAAGCTTGCAATCTCGGCTTCGATAGGCTGACCTTTGGAGTTGGGATCGGTGTAATTGAACCGGGCGTCTTCGATTCGAAAATCAACGAGGTGAGCGAGCCAAGGTGATTGTTGAATGGCCAACGACATGAAAAAGGCAGCCCAAACACGGCTTTGCTGCTTCAACCAATTAGCCAGTTGGCTCTGTCAACGTAATCACAGTCAGCATTAATACCCCTTTCGATCTGATGGTTGGTGAAAAGCGAACAGATAAAAAGTGCTCACACTTCGGGATGACGTATCCAGCTTGGGAGTTCTACTCTGGGAGCCATCGCCTGCCTCGAACTTTTCGTGCTCTTGTTCAAGAGAGACATCTCCATCCGTTTTTGATATCCAGACATTCAACTGACTAATTGCTATGGTCAACAACCCTCCTGACCTCTTGGATCGTTGCAGTCCTATCCGACCAATTTTCACTTTGGGAGAATATTTCCGTGGTCTTGATGACACCCATTGTATACCTCTGACACTGAGTGGGCTGACAGAATGAATGTTGACTCGCAAGAAGCTTTCGAGCAGTAAGGGTATCAGGTAATATCGAAGTGCAAGAGCGGCGAATAGGATGAGCACCAAGTAAAAGACTCCCGAGGCCATGTTTGCTGTCTGAATGCGATTATAATGGTTTGCCTGAGGGTCCTTGAGTTGTTTATTATAAACGATACGGCATGGCTCTGAAGGAGAGGCTATCTTGACAGGTTCAGAACAGGTAGAGAGAATGAGTTGAGTTGCTGATCATAGGGGTCGTATGATGACTTTAGCTGCTGACTGCCGGTTTGTCGAATGGTCGTTTGCTCAGGAAAGGAGACCACTCTGCTGCTTCCCTGCTGCTTGGCCGAGCAAGCTGCCGAGCGCGTTAACGTTGCTATTTGCTCTCGGAGATGCATAATCGAAGAGTAATACGGGCAACAGCAGAAACACGTGACTTTTTCGCGCGACTTTGTTTCCGTGGTGTTCACGGGAACGTCATTGATCGATGTTGAGCTGATCTTTTTGGGATAAATATACACGTCACATGAGCTCGATGGCCGACTACTTTTCTTGATAAGCCGCTTCAGAAATCACTCTGGTCCATCCTCTGTCGAGTCTAGATCCTGAATGTCACGAAAGACGACAGACCGTCGAGTAAGATCATACTACTTTTGATAAGGCTGACGACACTCCAATCGGATACACGTCTTGTTTTCGCAAATCATCCCACAACCAAACAGTGCGTTCTCAAGCCAACTATTGAGTGTCCTTGGGCAAACCTTTCTGACAGCAACTACGCTCTCATCAGAAACAGCCATGCTCATTCCTCTCAAGCAAGTCCCCCAACAATTGCTTCGACCGCTCGAAGGTGTTGCAAAGACATCGCTTTACACGCCCAAACCTCTTCCTTCTCAAATCCTGCTTGCCATGGGCGACGAACTTCCAACAAATATTCGTGTACAGAATTGGTCACATCTGGACAAGAATCGATGGGTAGGTATCCCCTCTTCAGTGAGAGATGGAGTCTACAACAAGAAGACAAAAACATGGGAGACTGTCGGACTCAAGAGGCTTTTGAGATCCTACTAGGAGACGGAATGAGACGGACTCCAGCATCATTGGCATTCAGCCCAAACAGGATCATTTACGACCCCACAGCTTCAGCATCCGAGCAAGCCTGATTCTCTCGACGAATTACTCAAGCGGACGGCCCGCCCATGCTCCCACCATTCCATGCAAATGCGACGTGATCATGTTGTACATTATGCATACAATTCTGAATTCCAGAACATATTCCCGTGATACAACATACATCATGGCTGTGAATACAACCTAGGTCTGTCTCGCTGCTTTCCCAAAAGGCAAAAATGACATTCGGGAGTTTGTATCTTCATTCACTCTAGAAGGCATTGATTGTGTCGGATTCCTTGAGGGATCAGTACGTCTGCCCAATGCCACAATCGATGAGATTGCGCCTACCTTCTTGCCATCTCGTCACGCCAGGTCACTTCATGCAAAGGTTCCGATGCCAATGCAATTCCTGGTGCGAATAATAGTAGAGCTACCACCGCTTCGGAAATGATCTGTTCATGTGGCCCTATTGATTAGGGCACGCATAGGCCGTCTTGATTCGGTCACAGCACTTACAGAGGTAGGAATGTTTGCTTCCGGTTTGCCGAGAGCCTTGAGAATTGACAAGTCTACATCCAAAGCAAAGTCAGGGTCGAGCCTTATGAAAAGGATCTTGGGGCGATGACTCACGCTCATACGTCGAGTAGGCAGCTTCGAATCAGGGTTGCATGTCAGATAGGAATTGAAATGAGTTTCATGTACGGATACGAGTGCATAAACGCTCTCACCATGTAACAGCAAGCAGCAACCGGTGATTGCAAGGAGCTTCCCCAACATCTTGTCCGGCAGCACAAAATTTTGTTGAGCAATCTGGCGGTCACCGCCATAGACTACTACTAGGTCTATGCAGCAAAATACAGGCAGGTCTATGCTCTTGGATGTGCCCTGCGCTTAGATTACTCGAGACCAATGCGCTTCCGCATGATAATCCTATTGGCACGGTCAATATACATGATGACAGATCCAATCTGCAAACATGTGTGATTCCTAGAGTGTCAGTTATTGCTGCTGGCAAGTCCACTCTGACATGTCACCCACGTACCATCATAGCCTTGTACCAGCGTACCATCTGCCCCAATCTCGCCAGACGATGGTGGTCGTTGCTGTCCGCACGGCAAAAGACGCATTCGCTATCGTTGACGGCGGCGACGCCCGAGATTATGCCACTACTGGCACTTGCTCCTTTGCTAGCTCCATCTTAACTCTGACACGCGTCACCTTTTCCTTCTCACGCTCCGTCCACCGACTTGCCTGCTCCGGTCGTGTGGGCCAACGACTGTGATCACTCACTCACTGCAAATTCAGCAACCTCGACACACTGGCCTCTGCTTTGCTTCATCCCAAACTTTGCTACAGATTGTGTTGAGTAGACGCAATCATCTCTCTCAAGATGGCTGATCCAACCTCTAAATATGCGTCGCAGCTCAAGATGCTGGCTCCCCTCTTTCCGGACTGGGACAAGAATGAATTGGCTTCAGTGTTGGTGGACACCAGAGGAAACGTAGAGGAAGCAGCTGTGCTCATCACTGACGGTAAGTCTGCTCGTCATGTCTCGGTCTAGTCCATTCCTCTGAACGGTGACAAGGTGCTGATTTTTGCCAACCTTTGGATCGCTCGATGCCTCTGGTCAGGTCGAGCAACAAAGTTTGAGACAGCTTCGCGGAAGAAGGATAAGAAGCCAAAGACCAACGGCCACACCAATGACAATGCCGACTCTGGTGGCTGGGAAACATCCGGATTCTCAGGTCGAGGTGGTCGTGGTGGCCGAGGTGGACGAGGCGGACGAGGAGGAAGCGGTAAGTTTCTGGACGATTAATTTGAGCCCTGACTCCTGATCATCAGACTGACGATGGTTCTTGAACGATGTACAGAATCCTTCCGAGGCAGCACACGGGGTGGTCGAGGTGGCCGAGGCGGTCGAGGAGGATCTCGTGGTGGACGAACTCAGGGCTATGGGGATTCTGAAGAGCCTTCGACCTCAACTTCAGGCGCTTGGCCCGAGGCCACTGCTGCAACCTCAACAGATGACTGGGGTGCACCAGCTCCAGCAACAGCCTCATTGGGAGAAGACACAGCAAATTCAACCGCTGCTCAAGCCGACGACGGATGGGGTGCACCTGCTCCCGCCGCCGCAGAGCCTCCCAAGGCATCGAACAATGAAGACTTTGCCGCATCCGGGGGTTGGGGAGATGCCCCTGCTCCGGCAGAGACAGAGGCAGCTGTAGAATCAGGCAACAGTTGGGCAGATGCACCATCAGCTATTGGCAACATTCCTGCTGCTCCCAAGAAGTCGGCAACGATTCCCAAGGGCTCAAAGCTCAGCTGGGCACAAATCGCAAAGCCTCCCCCTCCCAAGCCTGCAGCTGTACCCAAGCCAGCTCCTGCTGTTGAAGAACCAGTACAAGTACAGGAATCCGCAGAAGTCATTGCCGAAAAGACGAATTTGAAGCCTGAGGAGGTGAACGTTGCCTCTGCTCAAATCGACCAGCCCGAGGTTGTAGAGGATCAGCAAGAGGTTCTTGAAGCTCAAGCTTCCGCCGAACCAGAGCCCGCACAGACACAGCAAGAACCTTTGGAGGAACCAGAAGCTCCTGTCGCCTCCAAGGACCCTTGGGGCACCGAAGCAAGCGAGGAGCCCGCAGCTCCCTCAGTACCCGAAGCTAGCAAGCCTGCCGCTCCCGCGACTGACTCATATTCGGGACCTCCTGGATTCAACCCTGCCATCAAGGCCGCTGTTGCTCCTGTCAGGACCAGCTCTCGGGCCGCTCAGCGCTTCAAGACTGATGGACAGCCCGTTATCTTGCCCGGTGCCACTGCCGGTGCTAGCAACTTGGATATGCAATTCGGAAGTTTGAGCTTTGGGAACGGTGGTGCCGAGGAAGTCGAGCAGCCCGAGGTCTCTCAACCTACCGAAGTCGCACCTGCCCCTCAGGATCCCGTTCAGCAACAGCAGCAGCAGCAACAACAAGCTCAACAACAAGTCTCCTCTCTCCCCGCCGCATCTCAAACTGCCTCTATCCCGCAGTCCCAGGCCCAACCTTCTCAAACCACTCCTCAGACTCAGCCTACACCAGCTTTGGCTCACCAATCCATCTACGGATCCACTCTCGGCTACTACCCAGGCCAACAACAGCAGCAGCAGCCACAGCAGCAACAACAGTACGGTCACTATGCTCAACAATCTCAACAACACCTTCCTCAGCAGTACTACCAGCAACAGGCCGCACCTCAGCCTCAGCAGCAACAACAACCTGCTGCTGCTTCGCCTATGACCAAGGAGTCCCAAGCATCTACTGATGGTACGAGTACTGCCCAGCAAAGCCACTACCAGCAGCAGCCTCAGGGAGACTATCAGTCGAGGTACCAGGAAGGGTTCGGCCAAGGTCAAACGCAGCAGCAGCAGCAGCAGCAGCAGCAAGTGCCCCAACAACAGCAACAGCAGACATCTGCTTATGCTAGCTTTGGTCCTCAAGGAGCTTATGGTTACGCCCAGCCCCAGGTACAGCAATCCCAACCTCAACAACATGGATCTACCCCCGACATCTATTCTAGCGACTCTCAGCAGCGATCGTTGTACGACTCGTATGCTGGCAGCGGTTACCCTCGACAGGGAGCTCAGGACGTTGCCAAGCAGGCAACGCCTCAGCCTCTGGCTGCCCAGACTTCTGGCTTGGCATCCCCCACCGTTCAACCCCAGCAACAAGCACCTCCCAGTGGCTACTATGGCGGTGTTGGCATGAGTGGCTATTACGCACCCTACAACCCTTACTTCCAGTACGGACAAGCTCCCACGCCCGGGTACCAGTCATACTACCCCATGGCTCAGACCGGCCGAGGCCCATATCAGCCAGCACCTGCTGCTCCCGCCGGTCCTTTGATGTCTCAGGGTACGACTAGCAAGCCCGGAAGCACCCACACAAGCCAGTACGGCCTTCCCCAAGGTGGTCAGGCATCAGCATATGAGGACAACTCATATGGTATGCGTTACGGCGGTGACAAGTCTGGACAGCAGCAGCAGCCTTTCCAGCACGGAGGATACCAGTCTCAAGCCGCTTCTCAAAACTACTTGGGAAACCCCTCTCCCGTCTCGAACCTGCCCAACGCTACCGGATCAGCCCGTCCTGGACAAAGTAGCGCTGCTACCGACGAAGACCCTTACAAGGGAATCGGTCGATCCAACTCGGCTACCGGATCTCAAAGTCAAGCGACCTCTGCCCAGCAGCAGCAACAGCAACAGCAATCGCAGCATCAATTGGGTCAGCAACAGCACTTCCCCAACTATGGATACTCCAACGGAGGTTACCCTCAACAGAATGACTGGAGCCAGTACGCACAGTACCAACGAGGCGGACAGCAAGGTGGTTACTGGTCTTAGGAGAGAGCAAATGAGTCTCGCAAAAAAACAAACGACGACTACTGCCATGTGTGATGTCACGATACATGAGAAATGTAATAAGTCTATAGGATTGGAATAAAGCCGTTGGCGCATTCAGCTACACACCTTTCAGTTTACTTCAGCCTCTTGCAAATCTGTACATTCAGAAACCGTGTGCCAAAGCGCCTTTCACTCTCATTCATGACACATTACACTCGCTCAATCTTGGTGGCTTGAAGTAGTCTTATCCTCGAGTCTTGACTAAACTGTGACAAACCTCACTGGCCTCCTCATCCTCCTCATTGTTTCTGTCCTGAGACTGTGAACGCACCACTGTCCATGGATCCGCTTCGACGCTTACAGCTTACTGCAGCTGCATGCCTCTCTAATCTCTAATGTATTTAAGAACGCGTGAGTGAACGCGTCGCGTCTGTAATTCAGGTGGCCAAGTCGCGTGTGATTCGATGAGAGAGAACATGCATCAGGGTTTGGTCAAAGTCTCTACTAGGAAACTTTGTATACACCCAAGTGACATCAAGCCATACATCGTTCTTGATTGATCTACGTCCGGGAAACCTCGTTCAAGATGAGCTCAAAGGGATCAAAGGCTGATCAGCTTGCCGCCTTGCGAGAGGCTCGAAGCAAAGGCTCTAGGCTCAAGCAATGGAAGGTATGAAAGCTGCCCGAGCCCGATGCATTCTCGATGTCTGCTAACACGTTGCTGAACAGCCTCAAGAAGCAGAAATCTACGATGAAGTCACTGAAGATCAATACAAGAGTATTGTCGGCAACAGGCTAGCCAGGGATGACTTTATTGAGGATGATGATGGGCTGGGCTATGCGGACAATGGAATGGACTTTTGGGACAAGACTCGCGAGAGCGGTGGCTCTTCCGATGAAGATGACTATGATCGCAAAAAGTGTGAGTAACGCAGTGCCGAACGGATCACAGTGATATCATACTCATATGATGCCCTTGCACCGATTTCCAGCGTCCAAATCCTCCAAAAGTTCAAGCAAGGTATCCAAACCCAAAGCACCACCCCCAGCCCGTCCCTCGGCGTACCGACCTCAGGTGTCCGCTGCCAAAGAGGATGACTTTATGGCCAACCTGTTGTCAACTGTTGACGAGACTCCGATGCGGATCGACTCTTCCCCTCCAGCAAGAGGCTCCTCTCGACGGAAACGAAAATCATCCCCAGCAGACTATCACGACAGTAGCTCGGTAGCTCATCCCTCATCGGACAACTTTGACCTTCTCGATACACCAAACCTCCCACGTTCCAGGGGCCAAAGCCGGGACAGTCCAGAGGATGAAGATTCAGTGGATTTGTGGGCCATGCGAAATATCGACAAGAGCAAGAAGCCTCGTTTGTCTGTCAAAGCAGAAAATGGATCCACCCCGACGACAGCAAGAAAAGGTGTTTCATTTGCCGACGAACAAGACCAAATCAAGATCAAGGATGAACCCCTCTCAGACGAGGAAGAGGATTTCTTGGTCAGATCCGATAGGGCTATTCAAGCCAAAGCCAACGAGTCAAAGGCTCGCAGTCGATTGATGGCATCCATGGCGGGGCAAGACGCCGAGAACAAGTCTGCAAATGCAAAGCCTCGAAGAAATGTGGTGAATGGCTCGGCAACGTCAGTCAAAAAGGCAGAGACTGAAACGAAGCCAAAGATCGAGGAAGAGTCCAAGCCTGTCGCGAGCCTAGACAACGAGGAGAAGAACCCGCGTCCAGTGGAGAGGCAGAGCTGGCAAAAACTTCAAGAGTCTCTTCAAACAGGCAGTCTCGATGACGACAGTCTCGGAAATCCCATCAATGCGAAAGCTGCAGCTGAGAAGAAATACATTCCCCGGCTCAGAGTCGATTGTTTTGAACCTCTGGCCAAGGATGAGGACACCGAGATGGAAGACGACAGTGATGCGGAACATTCGGACAGCTCCATCAAGGCTAGGGAGGAGCGTCGTCACAAAAGAAGGAACGCCGAACAGGACATGGATACTGAACGCGATCTCAAGTTTTACTGGTTGGATTATCTGGAACAAGGGCACACCGTACACCTCATCGGTAAAGCTTTCGACAAGATCACCGAAAAGTACGTGAGTTGCTGTGTATCTGTGACAGGTATCCAACGCAACGTCTTCCTCCTGCCCCGAGAGAGACAAGTGGACCCCGAGGACGACGAAGACGACGGGACCGATTCGCAGCTTGATCCCATGGCAGTTCATGCAGAGTTTGATCGACTTCGGCGCAATCATGGAATCGAAGGTCGGTTTGCCCTCAAGAAAGTCACACGGAAGTATGCATTCGAGCAGCCCAATGTTCCCAGAGGTGAATCGGAATGGTTCAAGGTCGTTTACGGCTTCGACCAACCCCCACTACCTATGAGTCTCTCTGGCGAGACGTTCAGCAAAGTATTCGGAACCAATACGAGTCCCTTTGAAATGCTGGTCATCAAGCGAAAGATCATGGGGCCCTGTTGGCTCAACATCAAAGGATGTTTCCCAGTGACGTCTAAACCGTCCTCGTGGTGCAGACTGGAAGTTCAAGTTGGAGATCCCAAGAATGTGAATCCCTTTTCAGAGACGGATCTGTCAGCTCCCAAGGAAATCCCACCTTTGACGGTGATGAGTTTGGGTGCAAGGACGATTATCAACCATACACAAAATACTCAAGAAATTTTAGCTGTCACGTCGGCAGTCTGGGAAACTTACAATATTGACGACCCAACACCCGTTGAAAAGCTTCGACACACTCCTCAAACTATCGTGCGACCCCTCGGGGAACGTTTCCCGCCCCATTTCGAGGAACGGGCTCAGCAACTCAAAGTCAAACCCGTCAAGACAGAAAGAGAAATGCTGAACCTCACCCTGATCCAGATTCAGAGGACCGATCCCGATGTTATCGTCGGACATGACTTTTTGGGTACGACGCTCGAAGTTTTGTTGACTAGAATGAAGGAACTCAAAGCAGATCATTGGTCTCGTATTGGTCGCATCCGAAGGACCGCATTGGTTATCAAGAAAGCTTGGTACAGCAACGCCAAGGTGTTGGCAGGAAGACTGGTGGCAGATCTCTCAAGTGAAGGCGCGAGAAGCATGATTGATTCTGTGACATGGTCTTTGACTGAAATGTGTGGCACTCATCTTGGTTTCACGAGAGAAGAAATTGACCCCGATGATACCGCCGCCTACTTTGATGGATACGCGCTATCACCAGATAGGCTGCTACATTTCATGCGACACCTTCAAATGGACGCTTTCGCTCAAATGGCGATCACTGCCAAAGTGCAATTACTTCCTCTAACCAAGCAACTGACCAGCTTGGCTGGTAACTCGTGGAATCGAACGCTTACTGGTGCACGAGCAGAACGTAACGAATACATTCTGTTGCACGAGTTTCATCGGCTCAAGTATATCTGTCCTGATAAGACCCAAGGCAAGGCATCAACGAGATCAATCAAAAAGACTATCACAGATGTCCACGGTAACATCGTGGCCGCCCCTGAGCCCAAGCGAAACAAATTCCAAGGAGGTTTGGTGTTTGAGCCAAAGCGAGGTCTATGGGACACCTATGTCATGGTGATGGACTTCAACTCGCTCTATCCCAGTATCATACAAGAATACAACATTGATTTCACCACGGTCGAGCGAAGTGAAAACATGGATGATGATGCTATTCCAGAAGTTCCGCCAAGAGAAATCCCTCAGGGTGTGCTCCCTCGATTGATTGCCACCTTGGTCGGACGAAGGAAACAAGTCAAGAATCTGATGAAGGACCCTACCAACACTCAAATCAAAATGATGCAATACGGAATCAAAGAGCAAGCTCTCAAGTTGACTGCCAACTCAATGTATGGTTGTTTGGGTTTCGCTGGCTCTCGTTTCTATGCTCGACCGCTTGCATCTCTGGTCACATTCAAGGGACGAGAGACGTTGACTCAGACCAAGGAGGTGGCTGGATCCCTGTCTCTGGATGTGGTGTACGGTGACACTGATTCAGTGTTTGTCAACTCGAATGTGACGACATATCCCGAAGCCATGAAGATCGCAAACGACTTTAAAAAGCATGTCAACGAAAAGTACCACTTGCTGGAGATTGACGTCGATGCTGTTTTTGCTCGAGTATTATTGCTTCAAAAGAAAAAGTACGCCGCCATGAAGGTCTTCTCTGATGGCTCGCAGAAAAGGGACGTCAAGGGTCTGGATATGGTTCGAAGAGAGTACTGTCAATTTTCAAAGAATGTGTCGGGCAAGGTAGTCGATCAAATCCTGTCTGGAAAGGCCACTGAAGATGTGATTGCCGAAATCCACGAATACTTGACGACGACAGGTCAGCAGCTGAAGGACGGCAAGATTGATCTAGATGATCTGATCATTTACAAGGTAGGTCATTTTGAGTCTATCTATCGCCACCAATATCAGCCTCTGACGAGCTTTTCCCATTCGACAGCGACTTGGTAAAAACCCGGAAGATTACCCTGACAAGAAGTCTCAACCTCATGTTCAAGTCGCACTTCGAATGAAACAAAGAGGAGGTGTGGCCAAGGCCGGAGAAGTCATCCCATACATCTTTTGTTTGGGATCCGACGGATCAAGTGCCAAGAGTGCTCAGGCGGATCGAGCATATCATCCTGACGAGTTCCGAAGAAAGGACTCTGGACTCAAGATCGACTTTGACTTCTACCTCACGCAACAGGTCTTGCCGCCAATTCAACGTATGTGTGAAGAAATTGAGGGTACCGATCGGGCCAGACTAGCCGAATGCCTCGGACTTGATCCTGCTCGCTTCCAGAAATCGACCATATTGACCAATAATGAAAAGGAGTTTTACACCTTTCAATCCCAAGTGTCAGATCAGGAGAGGTTCAAAGAGTGTGATCCGTTGCTTTTGCGATGTCGTCATTGCAAGACAGATCTGCTCTTCTCCAGCCTCGCTGAAGATGTTGAAAAGGTAAGCATGACCTTGACTTGTTTTTTGATCAAGAGCATTGTTGAATCGGTCAACTTTTTCTAGATGCACTTTATCCGAAACGAAGGAGTCATGTGCTCCTGCGACCAAGCGCTCTCTCCCGCATCGATCGAGGTTCAAGTCGGTAATCAAATTCGAGAGCACATTGCTCGTTACTACAAATACGTCATGACCTGCACCGACTGTGGTGCATCGACTAGGATGATGGGCGTATACGGACGCAGATGCGTCACAACGCTGGGTTGTCGAGGCGAGATGCGGCCAGAGGTATGTCATAATGTGGCAGGAGACCGATGAGCTGAAATCAACCCTTCCATGCTGACTCGTCGATTTACAGTACACGGATCTACAGCTCTACGACCAGCTTATCTACTACGCATCACTTTTCGATGTGGAGCGAGCAATAAACCAGAGCGCGGGGACGAGCCGTTCAGGTAAGTCGCACTACATTGTACCGCATGCCGTGACCATTTGCTCACTAGCGTGACGGCATGTGTAGAGGAAATCCGAGCTCTTGCAATGCATAATCGGGAACCATTCACCAAGATCAAGGACCTAGTCGAGTCGTACCTCAGCAAGAACGGCAGACGCTATGTCAACATGAAGAATCTCTTTGAGTTTATGGATCGAATGACCATCGCATGATGATGTTTATCTTGCAATCGGTGGCTTTGGGCTCTTTGCGGCTAGGTACTGGAAACCTGGCATGTATCAATATTCTTCCTGTAACCGTTTACACCGCCGCCCATGCACGACAAACATTGTTCAAGTAACGTGTTTGCCTACCGGTGCCTATATGTCATAATCATCTGGATCACAGCAGTACTCGAGTTTATGATGCATGACGACATCTAAACACATTGTAGCCAACGACGACGTGGCGATGTACGACAAGATATACAGTACAATGCACGACCCACACGACAGCTGCCGTTCGGTCTGTGATAGCATGTTTTCGGTAGTGCTGCAGTCCACTTGAATTCCAATCGATCGCAAGCAACACTTGATAGTATCATGTATTGTGTACTCGAGTACTCTGCTGTCGACGCTATTTGTAACTTGCTATCTGCTATGATCTGCTACTCTATAGAGCTATAGAGCTCCATAATCTGTTACTCTACCTGCGTTTGCTGCGTTTAGATTGAAAGCGAAGCAGAGTGCAAAGTGGGCCGGGTGATGCTCCTAAATCACGTGACGCACTTGATCACCCAACATTCGTCATCGAGGCAATCAATGAGATCAATGAGACAATGAAATTAATGGATATCGACATCCATTCGGGTCAGGCCATATGAAGTTGTTTTCATGTGTACACAGCTTCTGAGTCCTGTGCTCTACCGATTAGTGAAATAAGCCAACTAGTATTACCTATTCACTGGAATCAAACCCGATCGGAGACAGATACACATCATCTAGGTAAGCCAGTAGCTGCTTGGTTCCACGTCGTCAGAGAAGACGACGTGGAAGTCCTCTGCGCTGACTGCTTACGGATCACATCCAGCAGAAAACAGGAACATAGCTACGTGTAAAAGAAATGTTTGACTCTACATGGCATTTGATTTCAAAACATCACATACAGTAGTGTTTTCTCCTGAAATCTCATCGCGCAGCCATTCTCAACACGTTTTATCTGAAGTCAACGAAGCCACCTCGCGACTGCCAAAACAATGCCCAACACTCGACAGGACAAGGTTTTACTCAGTTCCATCAAGACTCTCACTTTTTACAAAGATGCCCTGACGACCTCGAAACGCTCGAGCCCGATTCGTGAGTCCGATCTTGGTCTCTTCAATTTCGAGACTCGAATTCTTCACTCTTACTCTATTGGATTCCATAGCCCAACTGACTTGTCACAACAGCGAAGCATGTAGTCTGTATCAACCGGAGGTGATCCAGTGCACAAACACTGGAGACGACGGTACTGGGAACATACAATGGAAGGTTCGTGCACCTCTTTTACAAGAGTGTGCTTCTGGGATTTCTGACATGAGTTGCACGGCAACGATCTAGTGTGATACGGACCTTCCATCCTCCCTACGATTGGGTCAAGTGGAGGTGTCTTGTGAAGGTTGGAGTAAGCCTGGAGATAGATATGTTTTGAAAGGTTCGTGAAAGCTGCAGTGTCACTTGTAAGGCGTCAAGCTGATTATTGCAACAATCGTCTTGTAATCTAGGGTCCTGTGGACTAGACTACGACTTGCTTCGCAGTCACCCAGAGTTTGAAAAAGGGAATCCAAAAGTGTGGCAGGCTGGACAAGGTTCGGACTGGTGTAAGTGCCATTGAATTTCAAGAACATCGACAGGGCAAGGGTAAAGACATTATACACGAATGCTAATTAGTTGCTCCAATGTGCACACCTGGTTCTAATTCCCTATGGATTTCAAATCCGTTTTTGCGGCTCGACCCTCGCAGTCTCTGTTCTGTTCCTAGTCGTCTTTGTCTGTATGACCCTTGGCATTGGGTACTCGATTCTTAAGTCCTGTCTTCAACGGCGATCTTCTCGGGATACACCCACATCTTCCTCCAACTTTTGGTCAGGGGGAGGCGGCGGAGGCGGTGACGGCGGCAACCGGCCAGGTTTCAATGGCGGTCAGCCTCCACCTCCGTACACAAAAGATCCGACTTCGGCATCGCAATCATCTTCAACTGGCGCTGGTCAGAGTTCCTCAAACTTTTGGACGGGTGCAGCGCTGGGAGGAGCTGCGACCTATCTGTTGTCAAACAATCGAAACCGAGATCAGCATCATCCGAATTCGATTCCAAGAACATTTGGCACGACAATGGCGGAGGAAGACTGGTTTACTGGTGGTAGAGGCATTCGAGGAGAGTCAAGCACGACAGGTTTCGTGAGGCAAAGAGACCAGGGCGAGATGAGACGGGCAACAGGATTCGGAGGTTCGAATGTCCGCTGATCTAACACAATGTCCGCGTCTCTTGCTGTACTGTATGGATGAGTACTGTACTTGATTTGAGTTGTCCTGCTTGGCTGCTGTTCACTGGCTTTACATTCTGCCATGCATGCACGTTGCTCAATGATCGCTCGGTTTACTTCTCACCCGAGCTTGTCGACATCGACACGCCGTTTCATATGCTCTGTATTGGGGTGATCCGGGATGGAATAGATCCTCCTTTGAGCAAGTGACGGCCAACAGGACGACATAATTTCATTTGCGCTTTCGCAGGTCTCAGCAGATACTAGACATCTTCAAAATATCATGCCCTCTGATGCTACTGACTGTATAGAGTACGTGAATGTGCTACATCGATCACTCGCGAACGAGGAGTCTCGGAGTCTCCATGATTCCATCGTCATAAACCACCGCCAATAACAGCCTCCAGTTCGCTTTAGTCCCGCTTGTTGGCCTCTGTGATGTTTGTAAGTTGTAGTTGTAACTGCTAGCGACGGGTTGACCGGCTGGCCGTTCGACACCGCCGGCTGGATATATAAGAGGGTACAGATAAACGAAAAGTAACGCACACGCACGCTTTCAAGCTCACGCAGCAGCAAGCAGGAAGCAAGGAAGCTCTGGCGGGTCGCTTTGACAGTGACTGTGCGATCACTTGTCTTTCAGATCTTGTTGCTTTTGCTTCGAAACCATTTATCGAAGTGGTGACTCTGCCTCTCCCGATTCTCCGACGTTGGACGCTGCGCTGGGCGCTGCTGATGAGCAATCGCAGGCTGCTGCTGCTGAGTACACACGAATCGCTCGCACGAATCTCCCTACTTGACAATTATTCTCCGATAGTTTGATTCGCGATCATATACCCCTTCACCCCTTCCTCCTAGTCATCGCTGGGCATCAGGCAAAAGGTCTGTCGGGCTGGTCAAGACCCTGTGACAGTCAAACAAGCACGCAGGCCCTAGGAGTCGACCTCAACTTACCATCAAGACCGTCCACGGATGAACACTGAGTAGGGACGGGCGATCACCTTTGCATCTCTGTTTGAATCCTTGCGTGATGACCGTCCAGTCCTCCGAGAAGAGACAGACTTCTTCGACTCCAGCAGCCTCAACATTGACAGCGCATCCATTTGACTCTTTTTCCGAGAAGATTCAAATCGAACCTCGGCTCGACACGCCGTCATCACCAGATCACCCTCATAGCTTGGGATCTGCTGCAGAGCAGCCAGGGCCTCCTTTACCTCCAAACCAGACAACTCATAGTAGAGTTCAAGATGGTGCACAAAGTTCCATGAGGCATCATGAAGCATACAGCCCCAACTCTCAGTCAACGACATTAGGTCAAGGCTTACCAATCACTCAGCCTACGACAAGTCTAGCCAACTCGATTCCTCTTGCACCTCCGATCGAAGGTTCTACCGGACAAGCCGCCACTTCGCTCTCGCAAGAGCAAACGCCCAGCTTGATGCTCGAGAAAGTGCATGACAGCGGCTCGACGTCGTCCGACAAAGGCTCAGAGCGGGTGCAGTCGTTGGGCTCTGATGAGGCCTCCAAAGGTAGGTTGCGTCACCACTCGACCAATTTCATGTATTGTACACATGGCTTAAATTTCTTTCGCCAGGCCAAGGATTACAGCAAAGCGTTGGCGTCGGTTTCAACAGCAGTACAAATGATAAGTTGTTTGGACATCTCACCTCGAAACTGAAATCATTTGGATACCCGGGACAAAAGGACCAATCCGCAGATTTGCTCAATGCTGCCTCTGGGTCAACTCCTCGGGCATCACCATCAACTCGAACCCTCCGCTTGGCCCCCTCATCGCCACAGAGATCGCCATCAAAAAGCGTCAATGAACAAACACCTATCGAATCTTCATTCCAGCATTCATTGGGAAAGCTACCAACTGTCAACAGCACCAATTTGCAAGAGGCAGATGTCACCCCTCGAGCCGAATTTCCATCGTACGCAATGAGTCAGCTTGAGACTGATGGTGTAGATGGCGATAGTGCACGGCTCGGGCAGTTTAACACATCGTCTCGCACCAATGATGAGGAGTCATGGCTCCGAACTATCAGATCTAAAACAGGCACCCAAAAGCACAGGACAAGAGTGCAACCGGATCAGCAGGTCTCAGAGGCAGACTACGATGGAGATGTTCCGCGCAAGTTGTCGAATGGTGGATACTTTGCAGACGCAGATGCTACCAAGAAGGAAACCAAACGTCAACGAGCCGCCGAGAAAGCCAGTCGCAAGGCAGCTGCGCTTGCCCGACGAGCCCGAGATGCCGCCCTTGCCACATTTGCGGTCTCACCCAAGTCTAGTTCTGCTCTGAGTGATAAATCGTATCACAGCCGTGAAGACAGTGTGAGCAGTAGCGCTGAATCGATATCGGATAGCGAGAAATCGGGGACGGACGAGAACGACTCGCCGTGGCCAAGTTCTGCCCGGCATGGAGACACACCTTTGGGAGAAGAGTATGCCAAGTTGAGAGCAAAGGCTGCTGGCAAGAGAATGGACAGTCTCGGATCTATCGAAGAAGATCGACAAGCAAATGCGACTGTTGTCGAAGAAGAGTTGGGACTAGGCTGTAGCCCCACTGGAGTCGGGCCGTTGAATGAAGCAGCAGTCTTGCAGTCAGGCACGGGTTGTGCTGTATCTATCCCCCTATCTCCGCCGCCCGGTTATCCTTTATGTTCACCATCGACAAGTTCCGACAGCCGCCCTTGGACCCGATCCAATTCGGTGAATGGCAGTGTGTACAACTCAGACTCTGAAGTTGGAGGTATCCACCATCGGCCAAGCTATCAGGGCTTCATGGAGGCCCCGCGGACTGGAGCGTTGCCTGGCCCTCAACCTGCTCGTCGCAGCAGAGACTCAGCTTCGCATGCGTCATCGAACGGGGCCGAACAAGATTATGGAAGGGAATCTAGCACAAACTCCCAGGATTTAGCGTACCCTGGCCGAGCCTCTTGTGCATCCAGTGTCAGCTCATTTTCCAATTCCATGCATGGAGCTCTGGCAGCAGCAACTCAGCAACACACTTTCGAACCACATGTCCATGAATCATCGGCATTCGAAGGCAAAATCACCATTGATACGTCCCCTGAACGTTATATCATTTCGGCATCTGAGATGGCCGGTTTTAGCCTCGAGAACATTACTATTGCTGTGAAAAGTGTCACACTGCCCAATGACTGCCCCCAGACGACTCCACCTGTCCATTCAGCCGCGAGCCGATCCTCTTCGGCGTCACACAACAACCAGGGCAGTTCGGGGGATGGCGCATCGATCAGTTCCATCAACTCCGTCCATTCAGAGTCCAGCAGAGGTCGACCACGAAGTGCTTGCCGGAACAAGCCTATCGGAGGAAAAGTGTTGCATTTGATTGCTGATAGATGGGAAGATGCTGGTAAGTTTGTACAATGAAGCATTCTCAGCGATGCTTGCATTGCTGAAACCCTCTTCTTCTCTTTAGCCCACTTTGAGAGACGCATTACGTTTGGTCAAGATGCCGATTTCTCCAATGGCGTCAAAGCCAAGTTTGATGGTCAAACGCTCTTTATTGAAAGTGAGTTGCTCGCCGGGAACCATTGTCTCGTATGGTCCAGTCACTGATGCTCCCTTTGAACTCATTGTTCAGTTGCACGTCGTGCCAGGAGAGCCAAGACTCCCGACGCATCAAGTGCATTGTCTCAAAATTCTTGAGGCCTCGTGTGAGGGATCGTCCACCGAGGCCGACCTGGTCTGCCCGCTGCACGCACCCGCCGACAGTCTCTTTCTTTTTTGCATTTGATGATGAGTACGATCACGCAACCGACATGTATTCTACTGGCCTTCCGTTCGTCTACCTTTTACAGTCTCGACTGTTTGGTTGTGAACTTTTCTTTCCCTTGCTTTTTAATCAACTTTCTCAACGACTGTATCAGTAGTAATCAAATTGTGACGACATGGCATGTGGATGACATGAATCAAGATTTTAGAATATCATTGCCTGGCTGGATGACCTTGATGACCTCATGTTTACTTTGTGACCCTTTGGCAGGAAATATCGCAATGTACTGTACACCGCGGATGCTCAAGTGAATCTTACGAGCGACAAGTCCGCGGCTTTGTGGTCTCCAGCTGTTTCGGATTCGACCGCCAAGTTCCTGAATTTGTGTCGAGATTCGAGAGATGGGTGACGTCGAATAGGGGTCAAGTGACGTGAGCTCAGGTCAACATACAGTCGAATCGGATCCCATTCCACTCTCTCGAAAACCATGTCTTCAGGGTCGACATCTATGCCAAGTCAAGCAATGAAACAGCGAAAGCGTCCAACGGCGCCGCATCAACACCGACAGGGTGTTTCGGCCAGCTCGTCTCGAGACGCAAGTGAGGAGGTGAGATGGTGCTCTGAAAAAAAAAAACAGACGTCAAGTCCTTGCAGCATCTTTGCGTGAATTGACCCAAGCCGGTTGTCGTTTCTTGGTCTAATCTAGGACAATGATGAACAAACAGATGACAACTCCTCAACGCTGGGTGCCGTACAACCACCAGGACGGTACGCGATGCCGTCGTCACCGCTGAAAGCATCCACGGGAAGGAAAACATCTGGAGGACCCGTGATGCATCCTAGGGTAGCTGGTCTCAACGAGTCTGATCTTTCGGAAGGGCTCGATTCACCCACGTGCGTACTTTTGATTGCTTTTGGTGAATTCAACCCTGGCGTGGGGAGATTCAACGACACCAGGGCGTTCCATCTGCCGCTTCTTGACAAAGACCGTCAGTCCGTGGACTAACGGGTTTTCATATGTGACACATTGATATGTAACTGCGTGTGGGTGTACAGATACGACGGAGATGTAGAATCGACCCATTTCCAGTCTTCCTTGGCTCAAGCTCACCTTCAAGCTCAACAACATGCTCGAAGTTCTCTGCCCAACCAGGTCGCTCCTGCTGTCTCAAGTTTCAGTACCGGTTCAACAGATGTCTCGCTGCTAGATGGCGATTCAGCTAGACAACCGACCCCTAAAGCAGCTCCAGAACAAAAGGATCTGGAAACATCACCTCGAGACGCTATCATGACACACCCATTGCCTGCGAGCCGGAACAGTCCCATTGAACAGTCTCAAACCGATGTTGGTATCTCAAAACCGAAATCATCAGACTTTGGACCACCAAAGATGACGACCAGGCCTGAATCATTATCAGTAGAGAACATCCGATCTTTTGTGCAGAGGGCTATCGACGGCAAGGGAGATGTCGATGGTGTGATCCGTAATTGGAAGACCAGCCAACCTCCTACCGGTAGACCCATTCGGATCTATGCAGACGGTGTATACGATTTGTTCCATTTTGGGTGCGTTCCAGTTAGATCTGCACTTTCCCAAACCCTGCTAACGTCCCAGCCCTCTTCCCTTTCATGTCTTCAGTCATGCTCTTCAACTCAGACAAGCCAAACTCTCTTTCCCCAATGTGCACCTCATCGTCGGTGTCAGCTCAGACGAACAATGTGCCGAACACAAGTCGGCGCCCGCCATGACTCATGCCGAACGTTGCGAAGCTGTCTCGCAGTGCCGCTGGGTAGACGAAATTGCGCCTGATGCCCCGTGGGAAATCGACCAAGGATGGATAGATCGATACAATCTCGACTATGTCGCTCATGATGAGATGGTCTATGCCGGCAAGAACATTGTCGACCTTTACGGATTCGTCAAGCAACAAGGTGAGTTACGATTGGGAGTGGTGTTTACACGTTTGGCACTGACAACAGCAATCATCATCTAGGCAAATTCCTCCCCACTCGACGTACCCCGTCCATCTCGACGTCAGATCTTCTCGAGCGGATCGTCCGAGGCTACCGAGATGGTTTCTTTGATTCCAAACTGGAAAAGAATGGTCATCCCGAGCTCATGGCTTCCGATGTTGATTGGGATTCGAGTGCCAGTGGAAGTGCGAGTCGGATCGCTGCCAAGCGAAAAGCTGCCGCTGCCGCTAAAGTGGCCCACATGTCCTGAATCATTGCTCGAATGAGTGCGTTTGTGTGACATCCCTCTTGAGGTTCATCATTGTGTATCCTTAGCGGCTTTTCATTATATAGTGTCCATCATGATACAACCGGTGGTTTTACATTCGCTTGAGCGTAAAGTCTCAGACTGGAGCTGGTCCAGTGAGCTGCTATGCCTAGTTTCGAAAAGACTCTATGTCTCAATCGAGTGATGAGGTCCAGATCGGGACTGGATCGAGGTGATGCTATCTATTATGCTGGTGAATCGTTGACCGAGACTGGACTTTCGGTATAGTCAATCACACAATCAGAGTCGGCGCAGTGTTGAATGAGTTCACGGAGATGCATGGCCCCCTTGTTCACCTGGCCATTAGAGGCTGCAGCTGAACTCAAAGTGCCTTTGTTGCCAATCATGATCAATGCCTATTGTTGATGAGTGGTCGAGATGTGAGTCAGTCGCGGAATCGCATCACACACATGGTCGTTCTGCTTACCCGCTGGGCTCGCGTCATGGCCACATTGAGCCTCCGCCAATCATCCATGAATCCGATTCTGTTCAGGCTATTGGATCGAGTGGTTGAAAAGATGATGATTTTCTTTTCTCGTCCCTCAAAAGCATCGACGGTACTGACCTCCACGTCAAGTGGAAAGTCTTCACGTCCTTGCCCGAGAAGGTTTGCGAATTGGCTAAGCCGTTTGCGATCGTACAGGGTGCGACGAATGGTGCCTACTTGGCCGACGTAGGGCGCAATGATTCCAATATCATCGCCGGTCAACTCCTAAATGGGCGACCATCAGCGAACGAATCAATACAAGCTAGGGAATGCAAGAGCCACATACCGGGTTTCTGATGAGGATATCGAGAACGACAGATGCGACCACATTGGCTTCTTTGGCATTGTGCAACGACCGCGAGTCAAGGGTCTCTGGAAAGGAGTGGTTGATAAAAGACATGTGTTTGCTCTTGCCATCATTGTCCACTGGTAAGAATGCAGTGTCAGGTGCAACCAAGTCTGGCCGAACGTCTCCCTCGGGAGACACAGTTCCATCCATGAGTTGAGACCCGTAAAACGTTTTATTGGGGAAAGCCGAAATCTCGGGGTGCATTCGGTACTGCGTGTCCAGCATGACCATCGGCACGACTGTTGTGACTTGTCAATAATTGCCTTCTTTGTTGGCCGTGATGATGAGGATGACTCACTCCTTTTGCCTGATGTGGGCTCCATCAATCGCTCAAAAAGACTTCTCGATAAGCCCTCATCTTGAGCCCTTTTGCTGACAACTACCGGCGGCAATTGCTTGTGGTCCCCCATGATTGCCAAATGAGCACACTGCAAGAATGCACAACAAAACTTTCTTTAGCCTACAGAGGGACACATGATGATGACAAGAGCTAGGACTCACTCCTTTTGACAGTGGTACCAACGAGGACGGCTCGGTTGCCATACCAGCTTCATCAAAGAACACGATGGGGAAATCGACCTGCTGCAAGGGCCGGGAAACGGACGCAAGACATGTGGCGCAGATCTAAAAGCTTGAATCGTCAGACACCTGGGCTGATCGTCTAGGCAAGTGGCAAATACTCACTACATCCGCTCCACTAATGACGTCTGCCTGGATCTGATTGTAAAGAGTCTCCCGTTCTTGCTTCCAATTATGAAGTTCCGCCGGATCTGCAGCTGTGATTGGCAACATACTCGATCAGCCAACAGTACAACAAATGAGCCCAATTTCGATAGCAATCTCACCGGATTCAGCTTTAGATTCAGCTTTAGCCTTTGCAATCTTTTGTACTAGCTCCTTGAATTGGGGGTGAAGAGGATGGTGTTCAACGTGGTAGTCGAGTGTCGTGTGTCTGAGATCGTCCCGAACTTTGACGGCGTCTCCATATCGCAGGACCTTGAGCCCTTTCTTGGAAAGACCATCGGCAATGTTATCCACAGAAGTGTTGGTGAAACCCGTCACAAGAATGACATCTGGAACCTGCCAGTGCGATTTGAGCAGATTGATTGCCTCAATGAGGGTACGGGTTTTGCCTGTTCCAGGGGGGCCTTGGACTAGACTGATTCTCTTGCTCAACATTAAAGCAATGGCTCTTCGCTGACTTCTGTTCAGCGGAACGCTGGGATCGCCCTCGACCTCAATCACAGGGCCTGACTTTCTCAGTTGACGCCGACACCAACTCATAATCAAATCGTTGCGTGAGAACATTCCTGTTGGTTGGTCACTCTCTACAGCTTTATGTTGAGAGTCCTCGAGACCGCTGGCGTCTTTACCAAAATCGCGCAGCAAGATGTCTCGAAGAGCCGTGCCGGAAAGGATCGATTGGCCTTGTTTCTTGGGGTTTTGACCAAGTTGTTTCTCTGAAGCCGTATCCTGTTGTGCTTTTGCATATGCCTCCTTGGTGTCGTCATTGACAGGATCGAAATTTAACGTTCCCATCGCAGTATGAGTCCGCCTCTTCACGATATCGGTGACCCATTGATCGAGCCTTCCCCTAATCAAAATAGAAGCCGCGAGCTCTTCAGCACGACATTGCACATCAACCTGCAAATGAACGAGAAACTTACCTCCAGGCCTCATTACCGCGCACATCTTTTTGTAGGTGCGAGATTGAGATCTCGACCTTGTTGTGATGTTGTGATCTGACATAGCCGACCATACGCTCTGATCTCTCAGATCTGATTGGGGGATTATTATTTTGGATGTCGACCACTTTTGCATTGAAGTCCATCTTGTTGGGCGACAGCAAGACCGTGGTTCCGGGGCTGTGACAATTCAGCTGTGAGTTGTGTCCTCTCGATGAACTTGGCAAAATTTTGCGGAGACTCACTTTAACCGATTCCATGGTATCCGGGCCCCTCCATCGGTTGTCAGTGTTACAGTGTGATAGCCTCCCATCCTTTTGTGCGTAATGATTTTCAAATTCTCGATGCAGTCGCCTTGTTTCACAAGGTCACCTTTGGCTGTCTCCCGCAGTCGGTGAATTGCGGTCTTCTCCTCCTGAGCGTACTCTTCTTGAATCAGATCCTGATACCTGTTTAACAGTTGAGATTCTGATGAGCTTCATTTGACTTTATAGCCAAAGTGCGCATGATGAACGGACTTTTTAGTGTACTTTGTAATAGGCTCGTGCCATCGATGTTTGGGGCCCGTGGGGGTGGGTTCCCGAGACCGCACAGCTTTTCTGATCGGATTGGATATTTGGCGCTTTGATGGTTTTACCTGACGCCAATCAAAACGGGAAGGAACGCTGTTGTTTTTCGCGTCTATACCATAAGTGGTGAGGATTTCTCCGTATGCAGGTCTCGATTCGGCTTGAGTAGTGGGCTCTGATTTCTGGAATTGGGATGGCGAGGCAGAGCTGGAAACCGTCTCAGTGTTGATATGGGGTGACGATTCAAAATTGACATCCAGCTCATTGTTGATGATGACATCCAGTTCGTCGTTGATGCTGTCTTTGCTGTCTTTTATAACTCTCGTAGAATCCGATGCAATGATATCTTCGCTGGGATCCTGTCTCGCACCCCAACCAATTCCAGAGCCATAATCAACAGACGATTTTGCATTGCGTCTAGGTGTTTTTGGGAATGTTTGGCTGAATTGATGGCAGAAATCTTCCTCTGATGGCGTAAGGTAAGATAAGTTCGTAACATTGGTGGTAGTATTAGTTGAGACTTCAACTTCCGAGAAATGCCGCCGTAAGGGTATCGTCTTCTTGGCCTGCAAGCTCGAGAGACCGTACCCATGACACCCGCCTTGAGACGTGGTCGGCCGCCTAGTGTAGGACAAAGGAAGGCTCCTCGTTCTCATCCGTAGGAAACATCTGGAGGCTTGTTCCTGTGATGGCGAGAGTGAGCTACCGAATGCAAGCCTGTGATCTCTGTGCATGCTTGTACCACTTACGACTGGTGCCATAGCCCCGATTCCACAGGTCGATGATCGCACAGAGCACTGTTGGCCCAGACTCAAGTCATCCGAGTATCCACCTCCTGAGGGAGCAACGATGTTGCTATATCGATATTCAATGTAGACGTGTGAGCTGTGGCAAGTCGGACGACATGTAAGCTCCCTGGTTTCTTTCGAGTGGAGGCAACGCGGACGGAACTGAATTGAGGTTGTCGTAGTAATAATTTCGAAATTAAGGTGGAAATACGATTCAGCGCGCGCGTTTCAGACTAGTAGGCCAGTTGCCACTTTTGGTCGTTTCAGGACTCTGAGTAGCAGTAGACTTGCTGGATGTCGTCGCTTGTATGATGGAGTTATTGGACGGGATACATGATTTAATACGGCCTACCTCCTGTCTTGAGGGTCTGTCGGTCAGCAGACGAATCTTCAAAATGAATCAGCGGTGGTTCCCTACTCACCGCTTTGATACTCCAGCCGAGGCTGAGGGTAGTGGCGGACAAGGGATCGATATCCAACCAGCGGTCACCAAGCCACAGCCTAATTGGCCGGGGTCTGGGTGGAATGAGACGGGCAAGAGCCTTCAAGCCTTGAAGGGTATCCATCAAGGTTCTGTCCCGACCTCTGGCCGTCAAGAAGTGGGCCCCTTTACAGATGAACCTAGCCCCAAATATCCCGCGCACACAGTGGTTGAAACCCCCTATTCAGCAACGTCACAAAAATCCGACTCTTTGGTTCGCCACAGCTTTCTTAGATCCACTAGTCTGAGTGCAGACGACTCTTCGTTTATGAGTCAGGACCCTTATCAGGACTGTTCGGCGAAAGAAAAGTTTTATAGGGAGGCTGGTGCAAACGTCTCCACCCCCTCCTACATCATGGATAGAACCAACTTTAGCGGGAACAATGACGAGTCGCCCCCAAACATGTTTGGCCATACTAATTCTTTGTCCTTTGACGAAGCTGGAACACCTTCCTCCAACTTGGTCCTCACTCCTCGTCAAGATTATCTGAGAAGATTTAGCACCACCCAGTTGACACCTGGTGGCCCCTATCCACAATATCACAATCTCAATGATACAAGAAAGAACTCTGCCCCCTCGCTTCTCTTTGCTAGTCGTCTTGGGCAAGATAATGATCCTCAGTACCGAAATCATGAGCATCGCACTTGGAACCCAGAAGCCGAATTTCTCTTGCCTAACGGTAAAGATAGCACTGGTGTCTCTCGTGTTAACCTTGAAACAGCCTTCGAATGGGAGCCACTTCAATCTCGCCGGTGAGCATTGTGTTCGACTTTTGTTCGACTCCTTTGCACTTGTCATGTAGCATCGTATCCCACACGACCCTACGTGTCATTCCTCCTTTGATGCATGCTGAAAGTATGAAACCTGTGAACATTGTTCTTTGCGATACCTCGTCTTATTTAGGAAACTTATGAACAACCCCTCTGGCGCTCTCACCACGCAAGAGAGCCCTGGAATCAAATTTACAAACCCTTTCGTTCAACCTTGTTCTCCTTTTCCCAAACCGTATTTCGCTCCACCAATTTACCCCTATCCTAAACAATCGTATTTCACGACTAAAATGGTAAGTATTCGAATGCTTGAACATCAAGGGCAGAACTGATTCATCTGCTCCTCTCCGCGATCCAACAACAGCCTGACACTCAAACGACCTTTGCCGCCATTCTCCTTGATGGGGATTCGACACTGGTGAATACGTCCTCACATATGGAATCCTGAACAAGAGTCAACTGACTTGTTTCTTACATCCCTAGTTCCATCCTTCGTTGATTCAAAAGGGCAGTGTTGGAGGTACGCCGTGCGTGTCGATACGAGTGAAGACATGCGCTCACAACTTTTACCCCAGGTCAACGAGCAGCATTTGCGCTGTCGACTGCCGTCTACCAGTTGTGCCTCCGCCACCTCAAGATGACATCTATCCCCAGCTGCTTCACAGTCCAGGTTTTCTTCAAGTAAGATTCCGCACCCATCCACTCTCTGGGTTTGTGTCACCTTTCTGATCAGACTTTTATCGCCCTGACAGTGAAGTAAGGTTCTCTGCCTGTAGTTTACGGTTGTTCGAGAACTAGTCACTGACTGGCCTCGCTTTTACTCGTCATCACAAGTATGCAATCGGCTCCAAAATGCTCGAGACGGGGACTATCGATTCTCGTCAGACTCTGTCGGATTTCATCACCGGCTTCACAGAAACTCACGGTCTGTTCACATTTGTCCATGCGAATTCGCGAAGCTCCGCCGCTGCTAAAATTAGAGGTACAGGATTCGGCGTCTTGAAGTAGTTGTTTTGGGTCAGCACTGATTGACCTACCTCTACGACACCTAACAGAGCATCTTCGATTATATGCCAATCTTGATGCATGTCTCTTAACACTGATCGGCACTAATCAGGTAAGTCAGGAGGCTTTGATAAGACAGTCATGAAGACTGACCGTATGAGCATGCAGTATCACCAATATGTCGACCTATTTCAAGAGTTTAAAAAGACTACATTGGGCGACAAGCTCTTTGTCACCGGATGTACAGGTAATGGCGAGGCGGAGATGTTGTCCAGTATTGTTGGTAATCGCCTTCAACCAATTCCCGGGCTATTTGGAACACCTGTGATCGAGCCGAAGAAATACGAGGAACAGGCACTGGAAACTCGCACCTCCCTTCAAAACTTTGCCATTGATCATGACTCGGATGGTGATTCTTCTCATGGATACTCGGTTACCACGAAGCCTTCTTCGAATGCGTGCGAGACGACTATGCCCGTTGTTCAGATATCCGTCGCTACCGAAGACGAGATTAAGCCACCCCCAACTCAAAAGAGATCCTCCGTCTCGGGCATGAGACGGTGCTTGAGTGGGCTCTCCGTCAAGCAAGATAGACTGTCCAGCAGGGACTTGGTTGATACCAGCACAAATCAGCTTGGGTTTGACCATTCAGATTATTTGAATGTCAAGAGATATCATCCTCGACCATGCCATAGGTTCTACCTCACAAACGGTTGCAGGAATGGTGGCAAATGTCATTACGCGCACGATCACCATGTAAGTCGGTTTAGCTCCGCCAATGCAACGATCTGATGTCATTCTAAAAAACCGAAATGGTTGTTATAGTTGACTCAAGGTGAGATTAACGCCTTGAGGTCGCTCTCGAAAGAGATTCTCTGTCCTGCTTTCGCCGCCAAAACTTGTAAGTCACAGGCAGGGAGGTGGAGGCGGGCCTCAAGCTGGTTTAGACCTCACATCTGCGCCCCTCCCCTGACAGGCAGACAAAGTGCTGAGTCGTGTATCTATGGCCACATGTGCCCACGAGCCGAGTGAGTAATCTTGACGCAAGCTTCAACTTCATAGAGCTCACTGACTAATTTGGTCTCGTTCATAGGGATTGTCAATTGTGAGTGTTTGGGTCACGATCTGGTCTTGAGAGTTTCAATGATATTGAACTGTCCAACGCCTTCGCCCGATCACCATCTGACAGTGGTGCCGACGTGAGTTTGTGTCTTTCCGGGTTTTATAATCTTCTTTCTCTGACCGAGTCTCGTGCACGCGAGGAATAAAAAACAGTGCTGGTTCACGGCAGTCCAGGGCACGCACAGCAAGAGGATTGATGGTCTCGCTTCATCGTGAATGTCCGTGACTTGATATTGAAATTTCATGAACAATTGGCCAAAGCCTAGTGTCCCAACATGCCGGCTATTGACATGTAAAAATTGACGATGGTTGAATCTGATTGTGAGGCCAAGAATGGTATATGACGAGGTCGTAATGTCAATCACGCATGTTGTTAAGTGTTACAAGGTGTATGCTGGATGGTGTGCGCCGAGATTGCGCTGAATGATCTCGAGCATAATAGATGCTCAATTCGATTCTGCTGAACCAGTGTTTGATTCGTGCTTCATTCGTTCCCGAATCAGTTTCTCCATCATTTTCCTCCTGCATTCCACAATCATGTACTTTTTCTTGTCCTCGATGGTATTGAATTCTGTCTGATGTGTCTCGGGACTCGAATCGACGGCCCGTCCCTTGCCCTTTTGCGCTCTGTTGATGGATGCTCTTATGTTTTCGACCGTCTGATCTGCTATCCGATCGCTGAGATCGTATCGCTCAATGAGCGTCATGGGTGTTCTTGACAAGCTAGACACGGGCTTGGAGGTCGATGTCGTCGTCGATGTGGAACCCAGGGCTGTGGCGGTGGCGGCCGTAGCTTCGGCGCGGCGACTTGCTTCCACTTGTTCAACATAGGGATGCGCAGGAAAGTTTGAAGGAGGCTGGGTGCAATGTGAGTTTTAAAAAGGCAACAAGGGAAACAACACCCCCAGGGATCAACAAAAAGACGAGTCAGAAAAGAGTCAAAGGAAGGTTCATGGGTCCAACTTGATGTCCCAAACGTTGAGAAAAAAAACAATGGTCCTCACCTCGGGCAACGTCCCGCGGTCCAGTACCTCCTCACCCGATCGTTCTACCGATTTCGTCCGACTCAGAGAATAAGCAATGGACGTGAGAGATTGGTGAGGAAATGTCTGATGTAAAGCTTGGATCTGTTGGCCGGGAAGCAGGAAACAAGTAGTGTCAGTGAAAAAGCGTAAGGCGGGAAGAAGGCGTTTTCAATCGACTAACTTGAGCAGACGAAACGCCTCGATAAGGGCCAGACGTGGGGGACCCATCGATCCGGGCTTGAGCTGGTGAGTTGCCTGGTTTGCGGGGTTTTCAGTCTCGTTGATCAGTTTGTCCTATACGGGCATATGTTTGACTTGACAGTTTACACTTACCGAGGTAGAAATACCGCACGGCCACAAAGATGATCAAGAGTCCAATGAGAATGCCCGAGAGGTCCTCCATGCCGCGTCGTTGTCTTTGTGTCTTTGTTTTTTACTTTATCGCAAAAGTCAAGGGGTCAAGGATGAATGACGACTAGCAGGGTGAGAACTGCTTTGACTCTAATCTCACCACCACCACTATTGCCATTGCATCCATTGCATGTCTCATCACCAGCACTCGTCGCGCATCGTCGTCGGCGTCATTTCGGCGGGTCAAAAGCTTGTCTAAATCGCTTTGGATAGCCATGTCAGCTGCCCCCCGAAAAAGCAGCTGCACGCACAGATCTCACCCGCCGCCGCCGCCGCGCATCGGCCATCTTTTGTTCGGGTATTGAGAAGACAGATTGGGGTGATGGAATAAAGGGATCTCTCTCATTCGAGAGCAACAGAGCACTCAAGTATGCAAATATGCAGTGTGTTCCTGTATGGTTCCTGTGATGTTGTCAAGGTATATACCATCCAGTCGTACTCGAGTACAAAGTTTACGATCGCTCTCATGCTCGAGTACACGAGTACCGTCTGTGGTCTTTTTTTAGGGAGAGAGGGATCGGATGAATATACCACCATTTCCGCCTTTCCGTCTAGGCATGCTGACGATGGACCAACAACGACGTTTTTGGGGAGGTCACTTGAACACGAACGTTGGAATCTCCGACATTGGCTTTTTTGTATCTTCCGCGACTTGCTCTCTCCAGCATGTTGAGCAGGCTAACAAACGTCTCGCGAATGGGCTCATATAGGCAAAAACAACGGTGTCGTATCATGCTATCGTGTCCTCTCGAATGAGAATGACAGAATGCGTGGTGTCATCACCGTCGCACCGTCGTCTGGTTGAAATGGTAGAAACCGTTGAGATCAAATGTGGTCTGAGCGAATCGGAAGTATCCTGCATATCCTGCATGCTCTGACTGTACTCGAATACTAGGGGTAATCAGATATCTTTTTCGCGTTCTTAGCTAGCTAAGGCTTAGCTAGCGCGAAGGGCGAGAAGTCTCGCGCGACCCTGCGCGGCGCTAGCTAAGGCTTAGCAAACGGAGGTAGCTAAGGGTGCCCTTTTTCCTTAGCTTAGCTTAGCCTTAGCTCGGGTATTGCCCATCCTCTTGTTTACAAGTCATGGCAACTGCTTGATGTCCAGTCGATATCAGCGTTCTATTCATCGATACAACTTCGTCTTGTCTTTGCATCTTCATTGAAACAAACCCATTCATCTTAGATCCTCAAAATGTCCTCCAACCAAGCTCCTCGACAGGTTACCCCCGCCGCGCCAACCCCTTCCGCTCCTGCTAGTGAGAAGGAGACCCATCAAAGGTGGTTCGAGAAAGATGTTCTCAAACTCATTGGCTGGGTTGAGGAGAACTACTTGCTAACTGAGGGTTCCCCAGCGCAATGGTCTCGGAAGTTCGTGGAGACCAATCTGGTCCCGAACAAACGAGCCGACTCTGTTGTCAGAAAATGGACCGACCTTAAGAAAAGGTTCTTCGATGCTCGTGCCAGAATGGATTCCAGTGGCTGGGGCGTTGAAACCGTCAGGACTCAGGAGACCATCAAAAGTATCGTGGAGAAGATCTGTCCTCACTTCTTTCGGTTGGAGCCATTGATGGGGTCAAACCGATCTGTCAGCTCGCTCAGAGGAGCCTACCAGCCCACTCCGGGAGGGACTGCCGAGTGGGACACGGTCGTGGAGGGGTTAGGGGAGCGATCTCAACAAGAGAACTTGGATCAAGACTCCCAGGATCTAGGATCAGAAGGGGAAGGTGCTTTACTGACAGGCAGCGTCGGCTCCAGGGTAGGGAGCCCCTCCGCCGTCCGGCCTTGGAACGAGCCTGGGCCTTCGATCGCGGCGACTGTCGCCAATAGCAATAAAAGGAAGGAAAGGGCTGGTGGTGACGGCGATGCAAATGACGAGATCCAAGAGATCAGCAGTCAAACTGCAGTCCAGCCGAGCAAGAAAAAGGGTAAGACTCGCCACAGCAACAATCTGAGCGAGGTGCTTGCCGGCATGCAAGCCGCCTCATGGGAGACGAATCGTCAAATCCGCGAGGACGGCTTCACCAAGTTCTCGGCGGAATTGGCGGAGACAAAGTCTCATAACGCCACCCAGGACGCCCTCAAAAGGGAAGAACTGGATTGGAAGATGAAGCAAGCGGGAGAGGAGCTGACTTTCAAGAGGGAATCAGCAATCGAAGAGCTTGCCTTCAGAAGACAGGTTGAAGAGAAGAAGCTGGAGATCGAGAGGAATAAAGTGAGCGCTGCGGGCGAAAGCCGAAAAGAAGAACTGAGACTGCGAGAACTGGAGCAGAAGTCCCAAGAATTTCATCGATCTGAAGAGCTTCGTCTTCGGAAGATGGAGATCGAAAATGAAAGATTGAGATTGACACTCGAGTTGGAGAAACTTCGTGCACGCCGCGGAGAGGACAAGGACAAGGACTGAGACGAGCACGATTAGTTAATTATCGTACGTTTGCAGGCGTCTTTGAGGATGTATCCTCTGTCGAGAATATGAATTCATGGAACGATGTGAATAATCAATCTGTCATGACTGATCCTAAAACGAACTCAACTCTCATACATCACCCGGAACATCCTCCAAAGATGCATCTTCTAATGTCTGTATATGGAATTTCAGAGAGTTTCTCAGCGTTTCCCATTGTCTCGTGTTATCCACGCTAGAGATGTTCTCAGTGTTCGCCGATTGTCCGAGTGATTCTGGTTCTGGAGGGGGCTGTACCAGTAGTGCAGGGTCATTCAGAAATTCATCCGCCCCTCCATCGGTGGCCAGAATGAGATTGTGCAAGCAGATGCAGGATCCGACCCAGAGCAAGGCCTTGATGTGATCGTCCTTTTCGATAACTCTCACAGGTAGACGCCTGAGAGATCCGAAACGATTCTTCAAGACGCCGAACGCATGTTCGATCTTGATACGAGCACGAGAGTGAGCGATGTTGAATTTGCGATTCAAAGGCTCGCTCGCTGCTGGCTCTTTGAAAGGAACGATCAAATGATAAGCATTCGGGTACGCCTTATCTGCAAGGAGATAGGAAGGTCCTGGTCCAGTTCGAGGGAAGTATATTCCGGGCCGGCGGTATATGTCGGAAGATTTGAAGGCTCTCGAATCGTGGATACTGCCCACCGGTCCCAACATGACGTAGGTAAATCTCAACCGAAAATCGCAAATTGCCTGAACATTGAAGCTGTAGCTCTTCTTCCTAGTCCAATAACTTGCGCCGTCGATAGCTGGTTCCTCGGCCAAATCTATGTAGGAACCATCAAGGAAACCACAGCATCTTTGGAAAYTGCCTTTTGTCCCTTCTWCKATCKCGTCCTGAACCCGCTTCATCTCAGTTGTTTYGTGTGGCCACCTAACAACATTCCTGAAATGATATTTCATAAGAACCTTGACCACTCTCCAAAGATATAGATGGACTGTTCCATCACCAATTCCCAACAGCGTTGAAGATCGGACGGTAGACTGATCCGAAAGACCCATTTTAAAGAGCGCAACGGCAAGTTGCGTTGCGGGAGGAGCTTGCTGATGAAAAGAGTCACTTTGAAACACCTCATTGTCTTGGATCAAGCTTGCGATCTGAAGAAAAGGTCGCTTGCCCATGCGGAACAGGGATTTAAATCTATCTTCGGGGTATTCATGCGACATATACATTTGAAGCTGACCCTCGATCTTGGGAATGTTCGAGCGGGGGGCCAGGTATCTAGTGGCAGGCCCGTGTTGCAGAATTGCTATTAAGATACTTTGGAGGGAATCGTCGCCTTGATTGTCTTCAGTGTCAGAGGCAACATGCTGAAGTCGTCCAACAGTCTCGATTATGGCCAAGTCTTCCACTTGACGGAGGATGATCTGTTTCTGGGATGAATGAGGCATTGGGAAACGATGTGAGGTGCAGTTTTTGTGGAGTAGTACGTCGTATTCAGAGATGCAAACAGGTGGCGAAGCTTTGCAGTGATCAAATGTTCAAGCGTTCACAGCAAAACCAAGTTATGATGGATGATGACGCTGATTGTCAGTCAAGTACCTCGAGTCCGGTTACTAAGCTAAGCTAAGGCTAAGCTTAGCCCAAGTAGGGTCGTTCAGAATACTCGCCTTAGAAGGGGGTTTCAAAGGGTCATAACCGGACCTTAAGTCGTCTAAGCCTTAGCTAGCTAAGAACGCGAAATAGATATCTGATTACCCCTA
>BCJK01000009.1:540979-617700 GCA_039545395.1 Filobasidium uniguttulatum | reverse complement strand
AAGAATTTCATCGATCTGAAGAGCTTCGTCTTCGGAAGATGGAGATCGAAAATGAAAGATTGAGATTGACACTCGAGTTGGAGAAACTTCGTGCACGCCGCGGAGAGGACAAGGACAAGGACTGAGACGAGCACGATTAGTTAATTATCGTACGTTTGCAGGCGTCTTTGAGGATGTATCCTCTGTCGAGAATATGAATTCATGGAACGATGTGAATAATCAATCTGTCATGACTGATCCTAAAACGAACTCAACTCTCATACATCACCCGGAACATCCTCCAAAGATGCATCTTCTAATGTCTGTATATGGAATTTCAGAGAGTTTCTCAGCGTTTCCCATTGTCTCGTGTTATCCACGCTAGAGATGTTCTCAGTGTTCGCCGATTGTCCGAGTGATTCTGGTTCTGGAGGGGGCTGTACCAGTAGTGCAGGGTCATTCAGAAATTCATCCGCCCCTCCATCGGTGGCCAGAATGAGATTGTGCAAGCAGATGCAGGATCCGACCCAGAGCAAGGCCTTGATGTGATCGTCCTTTTCGATAACTCTCACAGGTAGACGCCTGAGAGATCCGAAACGATTCTTCAAGACGCCGAACGCATGTTCGATCTTGATACGAGCACGAGAGTGAGCGATGTTGAATTTGCGATTCAAAGGCTCGCTCGCTGCTGGCTCTTTGAAAGGAACGATCAAATGATAAGCATTCGGGTACGCCTTATCTGCAAGGAGATAGGAAGGTCCTGGTCCAGTTCGAGGGAAGTATATTCCGGGCCGGCGGTATATGTCGGAAGATTTGAAGGCTCTCGAATCGTGGATACTGCCCACCGGTCCCAACATGACGTAGGTAAATCTCAACCGAAAATCGCAAATTGCCTGAACATTGAAGCTGTAGCTCTTCTTCCTAGTCCAATAACTTGCGCCGTCGATAGCTGGTTCCTCGGCCAAATCTATGTAGGAACCATCAAGGAAACCACAGCATCTTTGGAAATTGCCTTTTGTCCCTTCTTCGATCTCGTCCTGAACCCGCTTCATCTCAGTTGTTTCGTGTGGCCACCTAACAACATTCCTGAAATGATATTTCATAAGAACCTTGACCACTCTCCAAAGATATAGATGGACTGTTCCATCACCAATTCCCAACAGCGTTGAAGATCGGACGGTAGACTGATCCGAAAGACCCATTTTAAAGAGCGCAACGGCAAGTTGCGTTGCGGGAGGAGCTTGCTGATGAAAAGAGTCACTTTGAAACACCTCATTGTCTTGGATCAAGCTTGCGATCTGAAGAAAAGGTCGCTTGCCCATGCGGAACAGGGATTTAAATCTATCTTCGGGGTATTCATGCGACATATACATTTGAAGCTGACCCTCGATCTTGGGAATGTTCGAGCGGGGGGCCAGGTATCTAGTGGCAGGCCCGTGTTGCAGAATTGCTATTAAGATACTTTGGAGGGAATCGTCGCCTTGATTGTCTTCAGTGTCAGAGGCAACATGCTGAAGTCGTCCAACAGTCTCGATTATGGCCAAGTCTTCCACTTGACGGAGGATGATCTGTTTCTGGGATGAATGAGGCATTGGGAAACGATGTGAGGTGCAGTTTTTGTGGAGTAGTACGTCGTATTCAGAGATGCAAACAGGTGGCGAAGCTTTGCAGTGATCAAATGTTCAAGCGTTCACAGCAAAACCAAGTTATGATGGATGATGACGCTGATTGTCAGTCAAGTACCTCGAGTCCGGTTACTAAGCTAAGCTAAGGCTAAGCTTAGCCCAAGTAGGGTCGTTCAGAATACTCGCCTTAGAAGGGGGTTTCAAAGGGTCATAACCGGACCTTAAGTCGTCTAAGCCTTAGCTAGCTAAGAACGCGAAATAGATATCTGATTACCCCTACTGTGTCGAATGTCCACTACGCGCTCTCGCTCTCCCCTCTGCTTGTGACCGAACCAGCCTCACTCTGCATACTCTGGCATCATACCTCGTATCACACCCACCGCCCGTCGATTTTACCCACCGGTGGCAGTCTGCAGGGAGCAAATCAGACGAGGATTAGCTTATGCAGCAGCAGCAGCCGCCGCCGCCTCCGCTCGTTGGCGGCGCATTGTGTCGGTCTTTCGGGCGCGAGCGAGGGGCCAAGCAGGAGGCTTTCATATACGATCTAGCCAAGCCAGCAGCTGTAGCACTCTAGTAGTAGTAATAGAGTAAGCCAGCGAGCGGCCTACCTAGGTCACCTCTGGATTCAACGGGTATCAACAATCAGCGGCCCTTGTTCATCTAATGATTACCATTGTATACACACACATATCCTACTTGCTCTCTCACATAGTCGATCAAGAGTCGATTTGAGCGGGACTCCACTTTTGCCCATTTTCCCGACGGCCAGTTTGTTTTCCCAGTGTCGCACAACATACACACATATACACACGGCCGGGACGATCACCGACCCCGAACCTCGGCGAGGTAGAGAGAGAAAGAGACGTGAGACAGGAAAAGGGTCTCCATCTACTCACTCATCATCGCAACCTCCATCCCAAGCTCACGGACCACTGGGCTAGGTGTGTACCAGGCGGTCACCGCATCCGCCTCAACGTTCATCTAGAAGACCTCTTTCTTTTTTCTCCTGCCTTTTTCAGGGCCCGGCTGAAAGCGCGAGCTCCATCTGGCCTTGACGAGCCCTCGGACCGCGAAAAAAATCCACCTCTTCCCGTGACGATTCTGTCTCTCTCTCTCTCTCATTTTGGACGGACCCCCCCTCCATCTGCTTTCGACCAACTGGAACATTGCCATTCCAATTTTATACCCATAATATCGACGCTTCCTATATCCTCGACATGTACAATCCGATCACGGATAGTGGCGGCGCACCTCCAGCTGGCTACGCTTACCACCTTCCACCCTACAGTGCGGCCCATGGTGGCGAGTCCCGAGGTCCTCCTCCTCCTCTTCCGCCTGCCGCCGAAGAACGATCCGATGACAATAGCAGCGGCTACCCTCCAGCATCCTCGAGCGATCCCAAACCGCGAGTTTTTGCACCTTACCCACAACAGTATACACATAATGCACACGAGTCGCCACAACACAGTCCTCCTGAAGACCCGTCCCACTCCATGAACGGCGAAGATGCTGCTCAGGCACAAGCACTTGGTGCCATCAAGCCAACACTGAAACGCAACCAGGCATGTCTCCAGTGTCGTCGAAGAAAACTAAAATGTGATGCCGCCAGACCTCACTGCAAGACGTGTGTCCGGTCCTACAACCATGCATTGAGAGGCGCCGAAGCAAGCCGACGGGAACGAATTCGAGAACGTCAACGCGAACAAGGCTTGGAAGAGGGAGACGATACGCACGAACACGAAGCTGAAGCACTGGCTGAACATCCCATTCCGGTACTCTCATGTACATACGAAGACCCGACCGAGATTCAAGCCAAAAGGCAAGAATCCGCGGCCTTGACGCAGAAACGATATGGTCAACAGATTGGTGCTGCTCGAACCCTGGTGGAAGGACTCGCTGGAGGCAGTGGCCGTATCCGGGTCGGAAGCTCTGGTGAAGAGACCAGCGGACGGTATGGCTCGAGAAAGCGGAGCGTAGGACTCGAGAATGAAGGCAGTCGACAAGGCAAACGGAGGGAACCTACAAGCCGGGAACCCTCGTCTCGGGGAAGACCAAGGGCAGCAGCTGGAGCAGCAGCAGCTGCTGGTGGTACAGCTCCCAATGGCTCGCGTTCATCCCCATTTAGTCGCCGACCATCACCGTTCCCTAGTGATCCTCCGAGCAAACGTCATGAACCCTACCCGCCCGTCCGACAGCCTGCTGCAGGACCCATGGACAATGCGCCTGTTCCTCCTCATCCTCAATCTTCATCGTGGGGAGTCCCTCACCCGAGCCAGACGTCAAGACCTTATCCACCGCCTTCGGATCTCTATAATGGAAACCCATTGCCACCACGAGATGGCGCGTTTGACTATGCTCACGCTCATCAACATCCTGGCGGTGGCACGTATGATAGCCATGCGGGCAACGGACCTGGTCTTGCACAAAAACCATCGCCTTTTACCAACGGATACGGGCCAAGTGCCGATCAAGGCAACAATGGCGCACCGTCTGTTGGATATGAACAGCTACACAATCATCCTATGCCGCTGCCCATGGATTCTCAATCTCAAGTCCATTCCGTGCCTCTCTCATTCGTCGATCCTCAGCTGACCCATTCCCAGCCCGAGACGACAACAACGATGACTTCTTCCACCACCACCACCGCCGCCGCCGCCGGCCATTTGCGCCAAGCTGAAGTTGACGATGAGCTCAAGTACAAGATTGCTAGGCTGGAAAGGGAACTCGAGCAAGCCAGGATGCTCTTGTCTTCGACCTCGCTGTCCGGTCACGCCAGATCCCCCGGTGGTTCTGCCGAGGTCCACGAAAACGGCAATACCCATCCGCACAGCTCTCAAGGCGTCGATCCACAACAACAACAGCACTCGACCACCACGACCGAGACAAGTGGTACTGGTGGTGGTGTTCGACCATTTGCTAGCATTTTGACGGCTTCCCCCGAGGGGTCCAGTGCTATGCCTGCAGGGCTCAAGGCTCATGCGCTTCGAAGCCCGGTCAACAAGGCAGACACTGACATCGTCGTTGAACAGTCTCGCGGGCTGTTGATTCCGGGATGGCATCAAGAACTACCGGACCGAGCGTTGATGGACCACTTGGTCGACATTTATTTCCAGCACGTTCCCGTCCTCCCACGAATGTTTCACTACGAAACCTTCAAGGCTCGAATGGCACTGCCCGCGACTCACCCTGATTTCCCTAATATCGCCGTGCTTCACAGTATTTGCTCGGTCACCGCCACGTACACGGCCCGGGTGACGACCTGTAACCCCGAGAGCCGCCCTTGGGTCCGTGTACCTCAAAACATGGAGGAGCCGCAGCGGGAAGAAGATTTCGGGATTCGACATTCTCACTACGCGTGGAGAGCCATCAATACCCAACTCGGAAACGGGGTTCATGTTTACCAGTGTCTCCAAGCGCTCGTCATTTTGGCTCATCATTGCCACATGTACAATCGGTGGTTTGAATCGTGGATCACGTTGGGTACAGCCGGCCGGTTGTTGGCTCCGTTGGGCTTGAACGTCAAGGAACGCCCTGGTCCCGGTACCGGACCCAACAAGGGGGCCATGGTCAGCCCTGCCGTCAATGATATTGATAGAGAGGAACGACGTGCGTTGTTGTGGATCATGGTGCTCAATGATATACAAATCAGCGCGTGCACAGGATGGGGCGGAAGTGTCCAAATCGATGAGATTGTGCGTATCGAAGAGCGTGTGGTCGGTTTTGGCGGACCCGACCCTGGGAGAGACTGACTGACCTTTGTCCTGTTTCCCCTTGTTCAGACTACACCCCTCCCTGCCAGCACTGCCGACTTTGAGTCTGGATTGTCTTCAGGGCATATCCCCGAGAATGAACAGACTCTGTTTAGCCCCGATCTCTACACCAGGCAAGTCATCCAACACCGTTTTTTATTTATTTTAGCACGTCTTTCCATACTGACAGTGCGTCATGTCCCCCCCCTCTCATAGTCATCCAGTGGAAGACGGCTTTGTCCTTCAAGTCAAAGCCATGATCTTGTTCCACCAAGTCAACAAGTTTCTTCGACAATACAAGGCTCAAAACCGGTTGAATCAGTCTTCGGCCTTTGATATCAGACGCACCAAGGAATTTGGCGTCATTCAAGATGGGATCAATAACTTGTGGTAAGTGGATGTTTTTGTGTTGTTTTTCACCAGTGATGTATGCTTGTAGACTTGGGTCGTGACTGACGGGTTTTGCCGTTTCTTCCTACTGTAGGAACTCTTTTCCCGTCCGGTACAGAGATAACCTTTCGCCGGCTCATGAAAGGTTCTCTCGACCGATTGATGTCAACGCTTTCAATGCGAAAATCGTCAGTACCAGAGCCCCGCCTTGCTTTGCGCCTTGTAGACACAAACACACACTGACCCGATGCTTTACCTGGACCAACTGTCTTGTTTCCAGTCCCTGCACCAAATGACCATCTTCCTCCACGAGCCATTTGCCAATTTGAGAGACGAAAAGGACGTGTCGGCTAATATCATGCTCGCGGCGAGTCAGGCTGTGGCCAACATGGTCTTGGCCGTCGCCTCTACAAGACTCGACCCCATTCTCATTGTTCAATCAAGCTTTGGGTTATACACTGCCGGTCAAACCTTGTCTAAATTTTACAAGAACAGAGTTGAGCATGGAGTGACTGGATTCGGGTCCGAGGAGAAGCTTCGAGGGGAGATTGATGTGTTGAGGCAATTGTTTGCAGCGCATAGCCAGCGGTGAGTTTTCTCTTTTTTTCCCTGTTTTTCCTTTATTTCGCTGGGGGACCGGGGACCTGGACACTTGTCTGACCGTTTGTGGCATCAAACGACAGAGTACCTATTGGTGTCAAGCACGCCAAGAATTTAGACAATGACTGCGGTTGCCAGAGTCAATTCGCAAGATTTACCCCTCAAATTCCGGCATTAGTGACAAAATCTCCACCCAATGGCGGTCCTACGATTACGGATTTGGGGAGCAAGCAAGTCTCGCCTCTTCAAAATGGGAGCAACAACAGCGGCAGCAGCAATGGGGACGGACAGGGTACGACGACCGGCGGATCTGGTGGTGTCAGTAGTGGTGGTGGTCATCATCAAGAAGACCCCATGGCTGTTGAAGTAGGGGTATGGAGCGCGGAAAAATCGTCAAAGCGATTGACGTTTTTGTTGAATGAAAAGCAGCAGCAGCAGCAGCAGCAGGTTGCGCCTCACTCAAATGGCGGGATGAATGGTAATGGTGCTGATGGCGGCGGCGGTGGTGGTCACTCGAACCGATTGGTGTGGACCAAGGAAAGGACGAGTGCTGATAGAGTGGAAGAGAATGTGATGAGAGAGTAGCGGCTAGGGATCTCTTCTGATTCTAGATACAGAGCTTTGAATAGGGTTTTCTTTTTTGTGTGTTTTCCTCGTGTGGGAATGACTTGTATACAGTTGTTGTGTCGTCGGTGTTGTCTTAAACGTCGAGCCATGTCTTGTCCATACATCTATCTAGTCGATGTTCACGCCGCAAGTGACTCCCCGCCGCGCGAACAAGGCAATCGAGATCTCGTGTGTGCATTAATCATTTCGACTTTGCCGCGCACAAATCGCTCTTTAGCCGTAGTCAATGGCCTTGTTCATTTGTTCAATCGATGGTCAACCCTACACCATTCTTGATTCTTGTCCCATTTCTCCCATTCGCCTGGCTGCTGGCTTGATAGCAGCCCATAGCTCGGCAACAAAATAACGCTCACCACTCTCTTCACCTGCTCATGATCAACGGCCAGCATCGGCCATCAGGCCCAGGCCATCCTCCAGCGCCTCCGCATGACCATATCTCGAATGGTTATCCAGTGGGTGCCATCAGACCTGGGCAACGCATGCCGACACCCGGACAAGGAATGAGACCACCAGGACCGGCTCCCGGAACAGGAGGCGGTGGTGGTGGACCACAGCCAGGGCAATTGTTTGTCATGCCAGGCTACACGGGTGCCAACAATCGGCCAATGCAGAATGGAACAAGAGCAACTTCGAATCCGATTCGACCAGGACTGATGCAACAACCCGGGCCTCCTCCGATGCAGGCTCCTCATGCAGTCGGTCCCTATCCTTCGGCACACCCTCCGCCTATGAATAATTATCATCGCTCATCACCCATGCCCCAGCCCCGCAACGTTTCGGCTCCTCTGCCCCGGGGGACAGCAATAGCGGCAGCAGCTCCCTATGGCCGTTCATCAGGTCAATCACATCTCTCGACTTCCTCTGGCGCCTCGGGTTCAACCCATTCTCATATGAGCAGACACGAACAACGATCACCACCCGTTCCGCTCCCCACGGGACCCATCTTGACACCAGAACCAAGAGTCGTACGCACTCCACCTCCCCTCGATGATGCTCGGCATTCGACTCGATCAGACCAATCGGCAAGCACACAAGGGAGGAGAAGCGACAGCGTCTCTTCATCCGCTCTCGGAGGGAATGGGTTTGGAGTGTCAGCCAACGGAGGTGGATCTGGACGGAACCCCATGTCAGATCTCGTGGAGAGTGAAAAATTATTTGTCGAAAGGATGGGCCTGGTCGTTCGAAAGGTGGCAGGGGCATATTCTCGCTCCAACCTTCCTCCACCTGCTTTGGATTCCATGTTTAGAGCAATGGAGGCAGTTTACAAGTGTAGCAGAACGTTTGCAACAGTGAGTCCGACCGGTCTTGTGGGGTTGTAGAGAAACCGTTGGTGTAGCGCTGACATGAATGAGCCTGTGCATTAGCGGCTGGAAGAGATTGGTCTCAATCCATCGTCACCCAAGATTCTGGGCAATCTTCTCATACAATGGGTAGGTGTGATTTGAGAGCTGACACGCTCAGCATATTGGCCCGCTGATCCTGGTCTCTCGAACAGATCGATGATCTGTCGGGGCCCTACGAGTCCTACTCGAACGCTCTCATGATGAACTTTGATCGCCATCCGGCAATCGCACAAAATCCCAATCTGCCCCGCATCTTGCAGGAGTTGACCCTCTCTCACCCGCCGCCCTTGACTTCCTCTTCTCCGCTCGGTCTCCCCCACAAGGAGCATCCCGCTTGGTCGGTCGACTTGTTCTTCATCCTTCCTCTTGACCGGTTGCATTTTTATCGCAAGCTGTACGATAAACTCTTGAAGAGTACTCGGGAAGGCAAAAGCGATTGGCGGTTACTCAAACGAAGCTGTGAAAGGTTGGAGGTCATGGTCGAGGGTGTCGAAGAGAGACTGGGCAAGGATGTCAATGTCGAAGAGATCAATCGGCAAAATCAAGAACCAATGGACGAAAAGGCATTGCTTAAACGGGCCATGAATAGCCAAAAGGAGTGAGTGAAATCCACTGACCTTGCCTCCTGAAGATACTGCTGCTAATCACAACACATGCACTCACTTTCCCAGGTTGCCGCACTTGACGATCACAGACAATAACTATTCGAGCAGCCCGTCTTTACATACCCATCAGCAGACGTATCCACCCGAAAAAGTCCCTTTGCATCCCATCGACGTCGAGGTCACCGTACCACCCAACGTACATGGCTCGCTGAGAACATTGACGCCAGTTGAAAGGCCTAGTCAGACACCTCTCACTGATTTGGAAGTACGTTTGGACACGAGCCGGACCATTGACCTCTTTACGATGAAGACCAAGGTAAGTCTCCAACGCAGTAAATTGATTGGATATGTCGCAACATGCCACCTGACGCTTCACCACATTGTGCAATCTTTCTGCTAGCAATGCCGCTTGCAAATGGCACCTCCAACATTGGCATTCACGCGAGAGCAGAAACGAGCTGCGGATTGCGAGATTTCGTTTACACCCACCTGTACCCGACAAGAAGTCGTCCACGAACGGGCTCAGATTTTGATCCTGAGCGACTTGTTTCTCATGTGCGAACACATGTCTGCGACGGAAAAGGCTCAAAAGGCCGAAGAAGTATTGTCCAAGTATCCGGAACGTGCCGGGGATGGCAGTCCGTTTCCGGAAATGTGGTTGTGCTACCCTCCCCTCGCAGGCAGACACTTGAGTGCGGTCACCGGAGGTGTGGAGACTGAGTTGGTAGTCGGTGTCATGGGCAAGGAAAAGTTTTCCCTGACATTCGAGTCGAGAGAAGTCAGAGATGAGGTTTTGGCCGATATGAATGTGTGCATCGAGTTTGCTAGCAAAGGTGCGTCTCGTGCTTTGTTTATCGATTTCGCAAAAGAGAACAAATGTCAGCATACTCATTCAGTCTGGGCGGCTCCATAGTTGGCAAATCCTCGAGAAGCGCAAACAACTCGCCACAGATCCCCACGGGCCGACAGCCTGATGGCAGCCCATCGCTCCAATCACTCGGTCCTGCACTACCGGCTGTTCCTCGCAAGCAGTCCATGCCAGTGCCTCGGATACCCACGGAAAATCTCTATGCCCCACCCCCGCCCCGAGGAGCTAGTCTTCGAACCCCACCGCCTGATCACCATCACCAGTACCTCCCCGCTCCATCATCGGCACCCCTTCCGCCGCAAAGTCATTCAATGATACATCCCGAGTCACGGTCCGACGACGGCCATGGACGCCCTACGTTTGTCACACCACAGTTGATGCAGTATCAACCCGTGCAATCTCAGCAGCCACAAGCACCACCACCACCACCTTCCAATCACGACTATATGCGGCAACTTCGACAGGCACATCCGGTCGATGGAAGTGGGTCTTTGCCGCGACCGTCATTACCAAACGTGAATATACCGTCTCCGATCGAGCGGGGTGGTTACGAGGATGACGATGGCGATGATTCACCCGTCTCCCCCGTCGCACCCAACAATGCTCGTGATGGTGGACACGTGGTGGTTTCTGCCCAAATGAAATGCAAAGTGTTTCTCAAGCAAAGCCATCAGCAGTGGAAAGCATTGGGCAGCGCCAGGCTCAAGTTGTATGTCCAGACCAGTACCAATATCAAGCAGCTCGTGGTGGAATCCGAAAACAAGGACAAGACGATGCTCATTTCCACCATTGTTCTCACCGACGGCGTGGAACGAGTCGCCAAGACGGGCGTCGCTGTGGAGATTAGTGATCTTCAAGGTGCAAGAACAGGTATTATCAACATGATTCAACTACGAAACGAAGATAGCGCACAGGGTCTGTTTACCAGTCTTATCGCTGGATCAGACCGCGCACGACGCCAGTGAAAAACACCCTCCCCAACGAGAGCCAAGTGTTGCTCGAAACGAACGACCCCTCCATTCGACGAGGAAATTTCAAAAAAAAGAAATGAAACCAGATCCGACTTGACGAACCACGACCCTTTTTTGCCATTTCCCGCACATTTTGCCCCCCCCTCAAAAACTGAGGCAGCGATGTGGACATGCTCAAACCATATCACGGTGATGAAAACGACGGCATCCAGATAGCATGAATTCAACACCCTTGCCCGGGTACACACATTTTCACACGCACACACGCACACGCATACAACACGTTTACGAGTCTATCACTTTTGTATTTTTATCAAGGTCACGTCGTTGCGAATGTTGCCGCACCCAAGTAATGATATCATGACGTTTTTTGTGTTTTTGCCTGGTCTGGCCAACAAGACATGTGCATGATATCAAAAGGCGTTTGACTTGCCCCCCATGTATCTGTTTTCCCGGTTGATGGTGGTAATAAAAGGATGGGACCTTGGCAAGCCTACCTTTGTCAATTCCTGGCGGGCTGAGATATTGATCTGCTACCTGACGTCATCAGCCATTCAAGACAATTAGACAAGCAAGACAATAAGACAATGGTGAGATTGAGAGACATTGGCGACGATATTGACCCGAGTGACCTTGTTCAACGGTGCAGTAGCGAATCACGTTACCCTTTCTCACTACTAACCGCCATCGAAACGTCCCACAGCCCTTTTATTGTGAAATCCTTATACGGACCGGTACCTCGAATGTCACCAGAACCTCGTCCCAACCAACCTGCCGGTGTGATCGAGCAGGTAGACGCTCCTATCCAAGCTCAACCTCTCCAGCTCGAAAAGAATTCCGAGTCAATGACGGAAACATCCAAAGCGGTGCAAGAACCCAGCTCATCTGATGAACCCCGTGAGGCTGTACCGGCGAGAGAAATCAATGAGAATACGGATATCAATACGTTGACGGATGAAGAAATCAGACGGTTGAATGAACAATTTGAACAGGATGCGACTCGAGTCCAGGATGACCGTGTGAGATGATGGTTTTGCCTTTTTTTTTGGTTTTGTTTTGCGTGAGGCTGATTTTGTGGGTTTTTTTGATTGTCTGTGTATGGATAGCCTCTGGTTTCCTTTCCCACGCCGTTGGCCAATGTAAAGGCAGAATACAGTGGCCAGTCATCTTCGGCGCAAAACGTCAGGTCAAAGATGGATAAACTGGAAGCTGATGGATGGGATCTAGTGTGGAGGGCTAAAGGCGATGGAGACTGCTTTTATCGCTGTGAGTGATTTGATCACGGGACGACATGCCAAATGTTTTTGATCGACTTTTGCATCTTGATTGATTAGCTTTCATTTTGGCATATCTTTTACGGCTGGTTCATTCATCAAACCCACAATTGCAAGCAAACCTTGCGTTTTCGAATATACAAGCTGCTTTACCATTGCTGACCGAGGCAGGGTTCCAAGTTGACATGGTACGTTTGGGCGTTGCTTTCGACCATACCATTCGCACAGTGGAAAGAAAAGAGAATCAGCGACAAGAAGCTCGTTGATATATGCTTGCTGATTCCTGACAGTTGGAAGATTTCTTGGAGCCCTTGTTGGAGCAATTGAAAAAGTTTGAAGATGAAGCCGAGATTCCGACCGAGCATGAGATTGTGACTATATTGCAAGAGAGTGTCGGGAGTCAATCGATGGTGAGTGTGCCTGGGCCGTCTTTGTGAACAAACAAGACTAAGACCGGCCACTTGTGTCCTGCGAATGAACAGATTGTTGCAAGTTGCCCCCTGTTCTCTCTTGCACCTATTCACTGCATGTCATTGGGCTAATAATACTTGGATGTACAGGCTCTCCGATACTTTACCTCTGCCTACATTCGCGTCCACAGCGACACATTTACGCCATTCCTCTTGCACCCCGATACCTTTACCCCCCTCGAGGCATCCGACTTTTGCTCTGCATGGGTGGAACCTCTGGGCAAAGAAGCCGACCAGGTCATGATTCAAGCCTTGGCACGGTGTCTGAGGCAAGGCATCAAAATTTGTTACCTCGACGGCAGCGCAAGCACGGAGCAAGGTGGAGGTGCCAGTTTTGTGGATTTTGAAATGGCAGACGGTGAAGGGGTGGGAGAAGATCCTTTAATGTTACTCTACCGTCCTGGCCATTATGATGTCCTTGCGCCTCTATCTGTCAAGACCAAGGTGTGATATCTTATCTACGTATCCATTTGACTGAATGCTGGTTACATAAAGGGGTTGTTGACGGCGCGGCGGCGGGTCAAACACTCGGGAACGCGCGCGGTGGCAGCCATCACGCCGCCGCCGCCACTGCTGCTGCTGCTAGCTCCGAGTCTATTGTCTTTTCAGCAGCCTTTTGATCCAACAAGTCTACATACAGTGGTTTATTGTTTCATTCAGGGCATTGCAGCGCTGCTAATACGCCGCCGCTGTGGAGAATTGGCCAGTTTGAAACGGCATTCATTATTCACATTGGACCACGACATTCCTTTCACGCCTGGGGCTCCTGCTTGCAGTTTACTGTGAGTATGGGCGAGAATGCCAACAATGATGAATGGTGGAAAGCTGACGGCCAGTACATCTCTTGGGACCATTCTAGACATGCTGGCATTGTTCACTCACACAGCAACTTGATACCATTCCAACTGCAAAGCTGTAAGCACCCACAGGAGCGGAGCAGTCCGGGTAGACAAGTCAGTTGATTTTTAATGTGGAATGATTTGACATCACACATGTAGCAGCAGCTACACCAACTCGACCTCGCATTGTCTCTCAATAGATTGACTTTTTCACTCGCTCACTCTCTGAAGCCCGACCTTGCATTCTCTCGCTCACTCTCCCTGGCCGCGTAAACACAACACGTTGAATCAAGTGAATCACACACAATATGGTATCGCTGACAGATGGAGGAGGAGCAACAGAAGAGGACAAGGAAGCTCTCCTCAAGTCCTTGCAGATACCACCACCTCAATTATCGTCGCTTTCATTGACCAACAATAATCAACCGCTCGCCACCCCTCCCAGGCTGACAGACGTACCCGAAGGCGACGTTGTCAAGCTCGACGATTCACCACGCAACGATTCACCGAGGACGCCCAAGACAGCATCCGGATCTTCACAAATGCTTGGCAGTAGTGGTGGTACCGTGGGAGCATCACCCTCGGGCCACCATGACACTAATAGCGTCGAGATTGTGGCAAGCCCGGAATCCATCAAGGATTCCTTTTCATCTTCAAGCGGCGGTGCCGGTGTGCCTCCGTATCCTACAGCATCCTCTTCAACCGCCCTCTATCCAAGTCAACCGTCTGGCTTGAATGTTTCGACCAGCTCAATCAGTCAACTCGGCGCCGGGTCACGACGGACTTCGAATGCATCGTCTGTCCCACCTCAAGTCTACTATTCTCCTCGCGTCGCCCCCCTATCACCAGCATCCCAGGCAGGATCTCCTGCACATTCGAGAACGCCAAGTATGAGGAGTGGTAATCATCCCAACACGGGTGGCGCCACCCGTCAGCGCTCCATGTCCAAGAGTTCAGCTTCTTCATCAGCTGCAGGTCAGATTGCTGGAGGTAACCTTTCACGACGGTCGTCTGCAGCAGGCGCGTTTAGACAGTCATTTTCTGGAATGAGAATGAGACCGCCTTCGACCTTGATACCTACGCCCGGACAAGAGTCTGACACTATACCTCCTCAACAAGATGGATCCAATGGTTCTAGCCATCAAAATACAGTCAAGGGATCCTTGTTGCTCGTCGCGGGAAACAAGATTAGAAAAGGAAAGGTTTACATTCGAGACTTTGCATATCCTACGAGTGATGCTCGATTTGATGGCACGTACCCCTCACTGCCTTCTTCCAATGCAACCCCATCCCACGAAATGATTGGTGGTGACATGTTTGGAGGCTCATTGTATGGTGACAACATCACCCTCGGACGGGCATCATCACAATCACGGTCTAGATCAAACTCTCAGCGAGGGGAAGGAGGTCGAAGAAAAAGCTCGTTTGGAGGTTGGGCCGGGTTCCTCAACGGCTGGGGTGGCCGGTTCCGATCAGATTCTCAGAGCGGTAGCGGACTCGGACTGGGCAACGTTACCAAGGTCGATACCGATTTGGATCTCAGTGGCGACCTCACACCAAGTTCTTCGTGCACCGAAGACAAGAAATACAGCTTACGGGATGTTAGCGAGACCAGCGGGACATCTTCCTCTGGTGGTGGCGGTGGCGGTAGTGGAGGTCAGCAAGAACGTGTACACGCCGATGTCTGGGACGACGACTTTTCAGGCGAGGGAGACGATGGCGAAGTCGGTCCGGAACCTGTTGGACGTTACAAGGCTGCATACACCTTTGACAGTCTGGGTGGACATGAGATGAGTGTTGAAGAAGGAGAAGTGTTGGATATCAAGGGACGAGGCGGAGGGGAGGGCTGGGTGATTGCCGTCAGGACGAGAGAATCCAAGGGAGCCGACGAATTGATGGAGGGACTGGTGCCCGAGAGTTATATTGAGCCCGCAGAGGATTAGGCGAGCGGAGGGAAAAAGCGTTTATCTGATCTTGCCATTCAAAGGTGTCGATACACGGGTTTGTTGATTTGGAATGCATCGGCGTGGGCGAGGACCCCTCTCGGGGCATGATCCATTTTGGGTTTAGGACGGTTGCAGCTTCCCTCATACTGGCTGCCTTGTATAGCAATAGCGATAGCAATGCAAAGACATGCAAATGAAAAAGAGAGCATGTACCTTGATGGCAGAGGGTTGGGTATATTTTGCGAGTGTCGGATATCCCAATCAATGAAATGGTGAACGGTCCGAGCGAGCAGTCGTCTGATGATGTTACGTATATGCGATGATGAATCGCCCGTCGGCCGCTTCGATCGATACTGACACTCTTGTACTCGACACTGGACAACTAGACTAGGACACCATTCTCGTATCATTTCATTGCACCCTGCCAACTAGCAGCATGCGGATAACAAATCTGTTCCCTGCACTGTTGGTGGTGGGTTTACAAGGCGCATCGGCCCGTGCACCTACTACCGACGACCTGAACAAGATCAGCTCGACCGTCACTTACTCGTCTTGGACCGAAAGCCACAACAACCCTTTTGCTGCACCACGACCACCGACCAAGCGGCCAAAAGAATGCCCACCTTGCTTTAATTGCCAACTCCCAGCGTTCAACTGTGCTCAATTCGGGGAATGCAATTCGTTTAATGGGCAATGTATCTGTCCAGATGGATGGGGTGGAGTGGACTGCTTGACACCTCTCTGTGGTTCATTGGCCGATCCTGGCGCAAGGTACCCACGGCCGGATGGGGAGGATTGCAAGTGTCAGCAGGGATGGAGTGGGATCAATTGCAACGTTTGTCAGACGGACAAGGCTTGTGCGCCATTAAAGACAAGGTGGATGGATGACGGTGGTGGTGACGGTCAATCGGGCAAGAATGGCGATGATGGCGATGACGATGACTCGGGATTGATTTGCTACAAGGGAGGACTTGCCGTGGAACAAAACTATCAAATGTGTGATGTCACCAATCGGAAAATCATTGACACCATCCCGGATAACAAGAAACCTCAAGTCACCTTTTCGTGTAAACAGGGACCCTCTGGCAACATTAGTACCGGAGGCTTGTCAACAAGCAGCTATCAACATCCTTTACTCGGCTCTTTACAATCAATCGACCGCGGCGACAACACTCAAGACGACTCGGACCCATCCAAAGGCACTTGCTCGTTTCAATTCTGGGTTGACCGCATCGAGAGTTTCTACTGCAAACTCGATGACTGTGAGTGGGAGGGCCGAGGCTCGTACGAGAGCAACACCACCTTTTATCAGTGCAAGACGATAGAGTGCGCTTGTGTGGCCGATCGATTCCTGTGTGGGCAAGACGGGAGCGTCAATATCGATGATTTCTTGACTGAAGAAGTCAAGGGACCGGCCACGTTTAGATGCGAAAACGGAGCTGGCTGTGCTTTCAAGGAACCCGCCATGAATCAATTGATCAACGATATATTTGGGGACGAGTCCATCACGCTTGATTGCGACAGCGGAGAATGTATGCACTACACTCAAGTACCGGGGTACACGGCACCTGAACCGCCCAACGATCGTGTCTGGGTCGCTCTGAGTGCAGCATCGGCCGCTCTCGTCTTTTTGCTGGCAGCACTCTTGCTGTGGTACTTTGGGCGTTCGAAGAAGCATCCGAGAGGGTTTGGTGGAGTCGAGCTGCCCGAAGACGAGGCTTCAAAGCTCATGGCAGACCATATCCCGGCTACACTGCATTTCGAAAATATCACCTATTCAGTTGGGACCAAGGCTGTTTTGACCGACGTCACCGGTTCGGTCGCACCAGGCCAGATCATGGCCGTCATGGGTGCATCAGGCGCGGGCAAATCGACGCTGTTGGACATTTTGGCCCGCAAGACCAAACGAGGTCGAGTGGGTGGCAACCTCTACATTAATGGCAAACAAATCGACGATGATCGTCTCTACCAACGCATCGTAGGATTTGTCGATCAAGAAGATACCTTGATGCCCACACTGACAGTCTACGAGACGGTCTTGTACTCGGCCCTGTTGAGATTACCCAAGAACATGAGCACAGAAGCCAAAAAGTTTAGGACGTTGGAGACTCTCAACGAGCTCGGGCTTTTGGGGATCAAGAACTCGAGAATCGGCGAGGCTGGCAGGAGATCGATTTCGGGTGGTGAAAAGAGGCGGGTATCTATTGCGTGTGAATTGGTGACTAGTCCTTCCATTTTGTTCCTCGATGAGCCAACCAGTGGTAAGTCTTTTCTCTCTCTCTATTTCGGTCGGGGGCGAATCTATGAATCTCGGATAACCTGTTGAAAACACCTTTGCTATTGCTTCCCAGGTCTCGATTCATACAATGCTTTCAACGTCGTGGACTGTCTCGTGTCGCTGGCCAGGGAGTACAATCGAACGGTTGTATTCACCATTCATCAACCCCAGAGCAATATCACCGCCTTGTTTGATCGAATGATGTTACTCGCCAAGGGAAGAGTCGTTTATTCGGGTGATTTCAAGCAATGTCCTGAATACTTTACCGAGACCAACAATAGTTGTCCGGTCGGCTATAATATTGCAGACTACCTGAGTAAGTCAATTCGGTCTGGGTGTCAAAGTCTATTGAAGCTCTGACTGCGCGTTTTGCATCCTTGTCTCTTTGAAAACAGTCGATTTGACCACTCGAGCTGCAGAGGATGAAAGAGACAGTCCGATTGCTGAAGGAGAGACACCAGAGGATTCTGAATCCATGCGCTCAGCTCCATCCAATCACTCTGTCCAAAACGGAGACGGGTGGCGGGGCAACGAGTCCTGGCTGTCCATGATCAAGGGCTCGACTCGGGATGCATTGGGCAACTTTGGCATCCGGTCCAACACGACAAACGTTGCTGTCGAGCCTCTCCCCCCGAAATTGGATTACCTCGTCAACAAGTTCAAGGATAGCAACCAGGCCAAGATCACTGAAGCCGAGCTCAATCGTCTCCATCAAGGTCTAGGCTTGAACGGTTTGCAACAAGTCACACCCGAGACGACCCCTTTTAGGACATATGATCGGGCTACATGGTGGACCCAGTTTGTCGTCTTGAGCAGCAGAGCGTTCAAGAACCTTTACAGGTGGGTCGGTGCTTCCATTCGTGTTACGATACGTGTGTATGTGCCATGCTGACACGAGAATCATTTCATATCAACAGAAATCCATTGTTGATGACAGCTCATTATGTCATTGCCATTGCCGTAGCCTGTAAGTCTCGACCACGGTCTTTCTCTTGCATGAACACTAGCCCTCGAGGAGAGGCGCGGCTGTGAAGCTCACAGACCACATCACATTCTCTTCCAGTATTTTGCGGCTTCTTCTTTTACAAGGTCACCAATGATATCCCCGGGTTCCAGAACCGGTTGGGCCTGTTCTTTTTCATCTTGTCCCTCTTTGGGTTCTCATGCTTGTCATCCGTTGGCGTTTTCGCCAAGGAACGGATCATCTTTATGCGCGAGAGGCAAGTCATTTTTTCCCCTCTTTTTCTCTGTTCCTCCGTCGTTCCGCCATTGAACTCCGTCATGTCAACGCTCTCTCTCTTGCTCTCACAGAGGAAACGGGTACTACTCGCCGTTCATCTACTTTATCTGCCGAGTCGTATTCGACACGATCCCACTCCGAGTCATTCCACCTTTTGTCCTGGGATCCATCGTCTACGGTCTAGCCGGACTCAACCCGGACGTGTCTTGCTTTTGGAAATTCATCCTCACCCTCGTGCTCTTCAACTTGGCTTCATCGAGCGTCGTCATGTTCCTCAGTATCGCGATTGCTGATACCGGCGTGGCTAGCTTGTTTGGCAGTTTGGTGATGCTTTACAAGTATGTTTTCTTGTTTTCATTGTTTTTTTGACTGCTTTTGTGTTTTGGCTACGAGTCAAAATGCTGATGGGTTTTGGTTCCTTGTTTTATTGTTTTTCTAGCCTCCTCTTTGCCGGCTTACTCATGAATTATGATCGTGTCCCATCTGGACTTCGCTGGATGCAAACGACCTCGTTCTTCCACGCCGCCTATGAAGCTCTGTTGGTCAACGAGTTGCGGTACCTTCAATTGATTGAGCACAAGGCAAGTCTTTCTTATCCTCACATTTTTCAAATACAATGGGGCAGCTGATAACTCTCGTGGCGAGGTTGCATTTGCAGTTTGGTCTTGATATTCAAGTTCCCTCTGCCACCATCCTCTCGTCATTTGGTTTCCATGCGCAAGCATTTTGGTGGCCTGATATCTCCCTTCTCTGCATTGTCTTTGGAGTCGCCTTGATCGCATCGTTCCTTGCGCTGCATCTTCTCGTGAAGGAGGTGCGGTGATGGTTCCAACCTCTTTTTCCTTGTTTCATACCTTTTGACCCTATACAATAATCAAGTCTGCGGTAGTAGTACGTGGGGGGGATACAATGACCTGTAATATGTACGTGACGTGGTAAATGCCTAGTGTGTATAGTATACAATACAACCTTTATGTTTGTCGTCGAGTGAGAGGTGGTCGATCATCCCGGATCATGCCTCATTGGGCTTGTGAAAAGTAATGTGTGAAATCGGGCGTGAGATGTCGGATCTGTGCCTTGGCGAACATGCCCAACGCTCGTCCTGTCGATGTCGGCTTGGTTTGATCTTGCTCGGCAGCCGCGGCGCCCATATCGCCCCTTGCCTGGTGGGTTTTGGGTATCTCGGTCATGGGCGGAGGAGCGGGTTGGGGTGCAGGGACAAGCGTGGGTGTGACCTGGTTCTCGCAGACTTCCATGGCGCCATTGAACCCTCCTTCGAGTTTACACGAGCAATCACATCCCATCGCGCATGTCATCTTGGTGGTCGGGCCTAGTGTAATGGTCGAGGCAATGTCTGCGCATTCGACGTGTGTCTGGTGGAAACAGAGCGTACACGACAAGGCGATACCTGTTTTTTTGCGGGGGGAGAAACAATGCTCAGTGAGGGGATTTTATCAAGGGTCGTGGGTAACGAAATGATCGACCTACCTCGAATGGGAAGACGACAAAATGAGCAAGACGTCAATCGAGGCCGACGGCAACAGCACGCCTGTGTCGTGTCCTCTCGAATGTCATAGCCGCACTTTCCACAAATCGGGAGGGCCGCAAGGGATTCAGCTTCCTGATGCTTCCAAAACGCTTTACTCGTGCTTCCCGTGCGTGCTTCATGTAAAAGATCGCTACGATGATGGTAAAGTTCCCATCGGAGGAGGAAATCTCCATAGGCGAGTTGAAGGGATGTGGCGTCCAACAACCCTTGCCATGCGTCAGCGTACCTGGGAAACGGTAGAAAGGGAGGGGTGTCAGTCGGGACGCTTCATCAACATAACAAAACTTGCTCCACTCACAGAGTTGTCACCACGGGTAGAGGACCATGGCAAACAATGTGCCACGACGTGTGGAATCTCCGATCTCGACTTGTGGGCGAAACCGATGAATTCTCATGCTGCATATGCCTTTTCAACGACCGGGGCGAAGGGTGTTGCGATTTGAACGCGACTCGGCCTGATCGGGACATGAGGTGAGAAAGGGATCGCGTCGAGCCCAGACTTGAATCATTGGGATTGCTACCACTACGCGCAAACATTCCAAACGCTGCTGGGGAAGGCGCTTCAGAGGTATGGGAGACGCTGGGTTTACCAAAAATTTGTTGTCGGAAACTTTCTCTCCGCGGGCTCGCCGAGAGGTTGCCGGTGCCCCCACCAAGACCACCAGCACCGCCGCCGCCACCACCACTGGTATACAAAGTGGCTGAGCTCAGGGGGCGGCGGACCTGAGGTGAGTCCATGTCGGGAAACTGGAGCGATGTTTCGGAATGTTGGCGTGTCAACCACGTCGTGTCGTCTTCGCCGGCGTCACCACCACCACTCGGAGACCCGCCGTGTGCAAGCTGACTCGAGACGCTGTGCGGGTAAGGCGTCCAAGGAAGTGGAGAAGAGTACGGGGGTATGGATCGATCGGGCGTCTCTCGACCCCTATGCAACGTCGATGATGCTCGCGAGTCAAAGTAGTCGAGCTCTGGTGTGGGTTTCATATGCGTGCCAGTATGGCGGTTCCAATCTGGTTGTTTATGACAGCTCTCTTCGTTTCAGCATTCGAGAGAAAAAACGGTCGTTGAACTTCAAGTCGACTCACGCTTGTTGTTTCGATCAATGTTTATTAGAATGGAACACAGAGTTGTCAACATTTGGAGATCTTTGGCGATAACGAGCGCATTGAACCTGTAATTATGAAGCAAGACCCAAAAGGCAACCCGGTCGTCAATGCCCCTGCTCCGGAGTCAACCCCATACGGCCCACTCACACAGTGCGTAAAATGTGAATCCCATTGTCACCATGCTCTGGACCATCGACGTGTTTAGCTCGTGAGGGTCTCTTCAGCACACCTCTAAATGACGGAGGCTGTTGCTGAGACTTTTCCATCCCCCGGCTCGAGTCTACCCTTTTTGGACTCTCTAGAACCGCCATGACGATTCGCCATATCAAGACATGATCCATTCGTCCGACCTCTTTTGCCACATCATGATTGATCTGACACGCTGAGAATCCGTCACCGTGAAGCTGGTAATGCTCAGCGAGCCACCGGTCGGGATGGCCTGCGAGGACGTTGGTTGAAACCTTGACGATCGATGTGGATTTGGTCATATGAGTAAGCATGCGGTTCTGAGGTTTGACTGTTGTCGATGAATGGTGCATTGACCTATCTGCCGTAATGAGTTGAGTCTGCGTAACAAAATATTATAAATGTCAGACGACGACACTTGAGCCACAACAAAGGAGAGAAAGAGAGACGAACTTTTTCAATGCCGGCAGCAAACGAAAACCCAGCCAGTTCGGCCTGGCGCTTCCTATGCTTGTCATGCTTGGCATCCCCAAATCGTGAGAGGACATGCATAGCTTTCAATAACGCGGCATTGCCCTTGTTGGTCGTCGCCATCGTATTCGCAGTGGCAGTAGGCGCAGCGGCCGAACCTCCCCTAAAGTTTCCTTGGGTGGTCGAGGGAGACCGGTTGATAGATGTGATTCGATTCCGAGCTTGACTTTGCCCCTGCGCAAAGAATGTCACCAATTCGCCTGTGTGTCACCAACGATAGAGTGTCTCAGCTGGACTACAACAGAATGACTCGAAAGCAAACACTCACCATTGGGACCCCACGACATGCCACATGTCCGTTTGCTCGGAACATTGAATTCATCCTGCAAATCGATATCCGACTCTGAATCCGAATCGGCCCCGCCGACCATATCCATCCTTGTTGTCCGTTCGTCATGACCGAGTAGAAACGATATGCACGCCGCCAAGGCTGGACGTTGACCGTCACACAATTCCTTTAGACGCTGACGCATGGTCTCGTGCGATTCACGAGAGATTTCGGACCGCTCGACGAGTTTGAAGACTGGACTCCCCGATGGCCCAGCTTTGCGAGGGTAGGCTGGGGGAAACCGAAAGAGGACACGGACGTAGACCATGCGCGCGCCTTCGCCCCAAGGGCCCTTGAGCGACACGGCGCATTGCCGTTTGCGGAAATCGAGATTCTGGGATTCAAACTTGGCTCGGGGAAAGAGCATTTTGACTTGACGGATCTCGTCGGCAAGATCCATGTTGACGTCGTCTTCGGTATCTTGATTTGGTTTAGCACCAGTCGGTCCGCCCTCGTTGGCTGCGCTTGTGAGGGATTTGAAGAGAGGTATAGGGGTCCCTGTGGCGGTCGTGTCCAAATCAGTCGATCGAGTGGCTTGACCTGACCCTTTGCGTGAAATTGACGTTAATCTTGATGTTTGCTGAGAGTGTACGAGAGAGGAATCGACCGATGTGCGTTTACCTTCACGTCGAATCTAATAGCGAATCACGCCGCGTCAGAATTGACCATTGTTCATCATACATGATCATAATGATGCAAAAAACTCACGGTAGACACACCGCCCAACCACTCGAGCTGATCAATCGCTCGCTTTTGCCTCCCCCTCCGGCCTACTGCGCCCCTGGTCATGACTGCACCTGTCGGGCTCGTACGACACGGGGGTTCCTGAGGCTTGAGTTTGGGTCGGATATGAACGACCGAAGGAACGAGAGACTCGAGTCGTGTCCGTCTGTTTCGTGGAAACTCTGCGGTGGAGGGATGAGGCCGGATGGCTTCCACTGGATGATGATCTGGATGATCACTCGATGAGGGTGCTGCAGGCGTTGACTTGAATTGGCTTGTGGGTGGTGGCGCGGGCGGATCCCATGTCGCATACGAAATATCAGGCGCGTTTCGTCTTGACATGTGAATATCAATCCGGGCACCCCGTTTCAATCCGGCTTTTTGGAGCAAACTTGGATTTATCGGAATCATACGGAGTCGGCGGTCTTTGGACCACGTGATCAACTGGAATTCTCGGTCTTCGTAATTGGCATCATTGCCACCCCGAGTCCGCCATACAAACTCCTTGACGGGCGCATTGTACTCTTCAAAACGTTCAATCGGGGCATTCGTCGAGGCTGGATCGCGTCCCCACATTTCGAGAGCATAGGCGCCTCGTTGAGGAACAGACAAGACGCCTCGCCCAAACGGAAGGTTTCTCGCCCTCCATACTGGGGTCTTGGTTTCGATGGTCAAGGCCGGATGGGTGGGAGGAGGTAACGAGGGGAAATAGGGGTTATGCTGATACCGTGAATTGAATGTTGGCGAAAGGTCGTCAATGGTCCAATACTTGATCGTCTTGTCCAACGAGCACGTCACGATTTGGTGTCTTGTTCGGCGGTCCCAATCGATCCCATAAATTCTATCGTCGTGAGCCTTGAATGAGGTGATGGGAACGGCGCCCTTTCGCGTATCCCAAATGGACAACTTGTTACCGTGACTGCTGGCGAGAATGTGATCGTGTTGTCGGTTCCATTTCACTTGGGTCGCCGCATCTCCCCAGTCGGCAAGTCTCATGACGGCTCGATCATTGTCTTGTACACGAACGTCCCATCCCTTGACGGACCCGTCAATGGAAGTAGTCGCCATAAAGTTGGGATCACGAGCATGCCAATTGATATCTGTAATGGACCGCTCGTGGGCTTCAATCACACGGGACAGACATGTTGAGGGAGAAGTGGAGCATAAATCCCAGAGGAGCAGTTTCTGAGATGATGTGGTCAGGATCAGGTTGGATGTAGCGGGGTGAGGAGACCATTGGCAGTCTGCGACTTGCCAGGTACCGAATTGAGGGATCCATCGGGGCACTTGGTCCGGAACTTGCATGTCGAGAATGAACAAGCCTTTGCGGGACGCGAGACAGACATCCCGATTGGAGGGACTGATGGAGAGGGATCCAACCGGTTCATTGACAATGACGGCTGAAGGATACAAAAATGCCGTGGTGAGTCAAGAGATGGATGCAGCAACTCTTATCAACCAGACTCACAACGTTCAAGATAAAAATCATCTTCCTCGTTTGTCTCTCCCCATTCATCGTCTTGTTCACTCGTCGCACCATCCCTAGCCCGGTCTCCTGCAAAATGACGTTTTCCAAGCGAAGGTAGAGGTACAGATGCACTCGTTGAAGCTGGATGTACAATCGTGGTTGTACTTGTCGTGCTACGAGTAATCATCGGCCTCTGTCTCGAGGACGAGGTGAACCGATGGGGCGATGCCGCTGGGGATGCAGTCCTGCTCGAAGGCCGACTTGAAAAGAGCAAGTCTTGAATAGGGTCTTCCTTGACATGGTCTCCTGGTGAAGCGTGAATAGGAGGTACAGAGGACGCTCGTAGAGGAGATGCTGTAGAGACATGACGTTTCAGACTTATTGGAGCTCCTCCCGTTCCTCCTCCTCCTCCTCCTCCTCCTGGCGACGTAGGAGAAGGAACGCGGGATGGTGGCAGTGGTAAAGCGGCGGGGATGAATGGCATGACTAGTTTGCTAGAGCATTCCCAAGAGTGAGCTAGCTAGCTGCTAGTCCCATGGCGGCCGTGTGCTCGAGTAGTACTACTAGTAGTAGACGACGTTTCACCAAGTTGCTTGGATGCAATACTGTGTATATTGTCTCACTTGCTTCGAGGTCACTCGCGCGTGCCTACCTGATGATAACAAGCAAGCAAGCACATGCAACTTGTTGCTACTACAACCCTACCACTGCCACTGCAGAGGTCTTTGTAGGCCGCCTCTCGAGTAGCTTCTACACCATGCATACGGCCTGGCAACGTATACAAAACACGTCATCGTGGGCAACAACCGTCTGCTTTGTCCTCTTGGCCGCCATCAGCTTCACTTCATGGCTCACCCTGCCCACCCTTGACCTAGGCACTATAAGACTCAAGTCGTTCCAAGTGTGAGTGTCCTCTCTTGGTTCACTTGGATCTTCTTGTCTGATCAATCATCGGCTCACACAGGATCCCCGGGTCAGGGTCTCAGGCGAACCTCGAGTATGCCATGATGCGATTCAACATTGATGCCGACCTCTCGCCATTGTTTGCGAATTGGAACACCAAACAACTCTACGTCAGTCTGGTAGCTGATTGGAATAGTACAGCCGAGGTAAGCTATACACTTTTGTTTCAGCTGTCGACGCTGTCTGCTCACAGACACATGCACACCTGCTAGACATCAAGTTCCATGGTCTTGTGGGACAAGATCATTACGAGAAAACGGATAGGACAGGCCAAGATCAAACTCCGTGATCTCAAACCCAAGACGACCTGGAAGACAGCGCGGGGTGGCTTCAAGTAGGTCCTCATCGTACATGTGCCGATTGATTGGTTTCATGAGTTGGCTCAGATAGTATTGCGTCACGCAGACAAATTCCATCGACTCAGGTATCACTCAAGTACGACCTGATGCCCTATGTCGGAGTCGTCACACCTGGTGTGGCAGCACGAGCACGGAACCCCCAGTGGAATCGCAATGCTACCGCTGTAGCAGCAAACTCCCTTGGGGAGTGGGACATTGTTGTCCCCCAGGTGAAAAAGGGAGGCGTCGGCAGTTGATCGTACTCGGGGTACCAGCAAGTCGACGGTTTGAACATGAACCTTGTTTTACAAGATGTAGTATACAAATAACACGGGATCATTGTCCTATGCATCATTGACTCTGCATTACACGATCCTACGGTCAGTCATGACTCGAACAATAGCACCCACACCAGCCACTTCAGTAAGCTGTACACACGAGAACCATCATCATCGTCAAAGTCAGTCACATTGCCAGCCTTGGACTCGTCCTCACATCCACCCAACACACGACTTGCCTTTTCGTGCCATGTCAACAAGACCGATCCGCTGATTTCATTCGTTTCCCCTAATTGACTCATACCCTGTTGCCATTTCACCGGTCAGCCTTGCTCCCCTGTTTTCTCTTTGGAATACACTCAAACGACCCATCAGAAACACACCTTGTAAATGTACGCCATCAGTCGGCCTTGCTGTTCCGAGTCCAAACCCTTGACGATTTGAGCAATGTCTGTTGATCGGGTCGAGTTGAGAATGAGCAAGAGTGCTGAAGTGGTAACACTCTGTCACAGTGTTGGATAGTTTAGTGTCCACACTACCGATGCTTGCACTAGAGTTGCTTCTGACTCACCTTGGCCTCGTCAACGTCGTCCCCGTATGGACAGTCGGTGAGAATCGATTGTAGAGCGCCCGAGATATCTCCCCTAGTGTGTACAAGTCACAGCGCATCATCAGCCTCACTCTTCATCCCAACGACCAGCCGTTTCCTCTATCCAAACATCCATTCATCACCATGTCCACTCACTTGGAGACTAGTCCCCTGACTTGCCCACTCTTGCTTTTGGCATCCGCCAGTACTTGATCAGCTCCGCGTGGGTCTGGGTCGTACAGGTCGTCTGCAGTCAACACGTCTTCCTCGAGCAAGTCAATGTTGATTTTCCGGAATGCCGTGTCCATGGTCACTTTTGAGTCTCTGTGTGTGTGAGAAGGAGGAGGAGAGGTATGAGTGGTCTACGGGGTGGCAGTCGTCTCGTTATGCACGCAGTATGGCGGAAACGACCTCACAACCTACAACCTGCGGGCAGATGACGCATCGAGAGGGTCTTCGTTGGGCTCTAACTAAATCAGCTTTAGCGGATAAGTAGTCTAAATCAGATTCAGACGCTGTCGTCAGCTCAGACATTTAGCCATTTAGCCATCACTCTCGTCACCCAATCTGCTACTGTAGTTGGCAATCACCTCACGTTGGTCACTTCCAGTTCATAGCAAGAAATCTATCGTCATGGCACCACCAAAGGAAGACTGGGAAAAGTGTGAGTCGATAGTACGATTGGCTTACTATTGGACTCTGATCTGACACGTTCAATACTGGTTCCACAGACGAAAAGAAGGAAGACGGCAAGGAAGAGGAAAAGATTGTTGCTCTGGATGACACGGATATCCAGATCCTCAAGACCTATGTGAGCTTGTACCAATCCCTGATTGGTCGATTGAGCATTAATTGACTGACCCATCACGCATATGATCAGGGACAAGGCCCTTATTCGCTCGCTCTCAAAAAGATCGAGGCCGAGCTCAAGGATATCCAGAAACGAATCGACGAGAAGATGGGCGTCAAGGAGAGCGACACCGGTCTAGCTCGACCCGATTTGTGGGATCTCATGGCTGATAAACAAAAGCTTGGTGAACACACGCTTCAAGTCGCCCGATGCTCAAAGATTATCAAGGCAGGAACGACTGCCTCGGGACCGGGTGGAACGGCCAATGGTTCAGATAATGACAACTTGTTCTCGCAGGCGAGCGCACTGAACCCTCAAGATGGAGCGGGTGCAGGTAATCCCGAAGGCGACAAGTACGTAATCAACGTCAAGCAACATGCCAAGTTCGTCGTCGGATTGAGTGACAAGGTTTCCCCGACGGATATCGAGGAGGGTATGCGAGTCGGGGTCGACCGAACCAATTACAAGATTTGCATGCCATTGCCCCCCAAAATGGACGCGACTGTGTCATTGATGGAAGTCGAAGAAAAGCCAGACGTGACCTATGACCAAATTGGAGGATGCAAGGAACAGATTGAAAAGATTAAAGAAGTTGTCGAGACACCGTTGCTCGAGCCTGAAAAGTTTGTTGCCTTGGGAATCGACCCACCCAAGGGTGTGCTATTGTTCGGACCACCGGGTACCGGAAAAACATTGTGTGCGAGAGCAGTTGCCAACCGGACGGATGCCACCTTTATCCGAGTGATTGGTAGTGAGTTGGTTCAAAAGTATGTCGGTGAGGGTGCAAGAATGGTTCGAAACATTTTCGTAAGTTTTTCTCGTACTCTGGCTCCAGCTCGCCCTGTATTATGCTTACATTCTGTCTCTGTCCAGGAACTGGCTCGTCAGCACAAGTCTTGTATCTTGTTTTTCGAGTAGGTGGCACTCACTGTCTTGCTTCAAGTAAGGTCACTGACTGTTGCTCAACTCAATAGCGAGATTGATGCTGTCGGAGGTGCTCGATTTGATGATGGCGCGGGTGGAGACAACGAGGTGCAACGTACCATGTTGGGTAAGTCTACTTGAATCTTGTCGAGCGCCGGTGGCGCTTTGCTCACATTCACTGGTTTCGATCACCATCACAGAGCTTATCGTGCAACTGGACGGTTTCGACTCCCGAGGCGCCATCAAGGTCTTAATGGCTACCAACCGACCAGACACACTCGACCCCGCCTTGCTCCGTCCAGGCCGTCTCGACCGAAAGATCGAATTCGGTCTGCCTGATCTCGAAGGCCGTGAGCAAATCCTGCGCATCCACGCCAAGACCATGTCGGTAGCCCCCAACATTCGATTCGGTCTCATTGCCCGGTTATGTACAAACGCGACCGGTGCAGAGCTCAAGAGCGTGTCAACGGAAGCAGGATTGTTTGCGATTCGAGCAAGACGAAGGATTTGTGAAGAGGGCGATTACCTCAAGGCGGTGGAAAAGGTCATCAACCAAGGGAAAAAGTTTTCTTCCACTTCTCTCTACTCTACCTACAGTGAGTCTCTTTGGCTGCTCTGAGATGTTTGCGCGTTTGACTGATCATCAACTTGTCCATTTCAGATTAAGTCGTCTCGGTCGGGTTGCATGCCCTGGGCGTCAGAGCGTTGCCGCGGCGTAGGACATTGTTGTATTGTGATGAAATCATGCATGAGCATTAGACCAAACAGAGAGGCGTCACGTCGCCATCAGGATTTTATCTCCCTCTTTCTCGTTTTCGCAAGGTTAGCTGCTGAAACGACCTTCTCGGCGCACATTCACACCTCGGTCATCATCAACAATAGCTTATCACTAGCATCTCAACAATAGTGGTGTAGTGGTAACATTAGCCGTTGCCATCGGCTAGCACTCGGTTCGATTCCGGGCTATTGTATAACCTTTTTGCCCCATTCTCGCTCGCGCTCGTAGTCTGTCCTTGTCATCCCTACCAGCGTTTCCCTTGCTCTATGGACAAACTTGCACCTGGTGACTTCTGTCTCTGGTCATTGTCCTTTTTGCATCACAGCCAAAAGGATGGCAATGGTCGGCTGGTCGCTCATGCATGTTGAACGATTGCACGATAATGCGATGCGTGACGTTCGTTTGTTGGAATTCGCGAGCGCGCATCGCCGATAGTCGAAAGTCGTCGCTTGATGTCATGTTGCAAGGACTCAAAGCTTCTCGAAAGCTCATCCATCGATATTGCCAACCGTCACTTTTTCATACATTGTGAGTTGTGCCCAACTGATCTGCCAACTGCTTGTTTGCCACTGGGCAACAAATCGCCTGACTCCCCATCCCTGCATCGTATTTCCGAAAGCATACACACGTTCTGGGTTTGAATCATGTTACTCAAAGTCAAGGTGAGAAGAGTTCTCTCTACTCAGTGAACGTTGACAAAGAATTTTGACATGCGCACCTCTTTCATCTTCATTTCATCAGCTTTTAACTGGTCGTGAGGTATGTCAACGGTGGATCTGTCAAGTCCTGTGGGAGTTGACATGCCGAGCATTGTCCTGATTCATCATGCCTTGGCCCGGGTTTGGCACCATCAGATTGAGATCGACGTCGAGCCCACATTCACGGTAAGTCGCTCCGCCAATTGACCGAGTTGCGAGCCCCTATCAACCTCGCAAGTGCTAGTATATCTTCCTCACTGACCTTTGTGAACCTTGTGTATCAACTCTCTCAAGGTCGCGGAAGCCAAGAAACGAGTCGAGGCAAAGTCTGCTATCCCTCCAGCGCAGCAGCGGTTGATTTTCGCCGGAAAAGCCATGTCAGTCATTGAGTTTAGAGATCACCTGTACCTTGACAAGGTTAAGGTGACTAATATTGGACCATCTTTAATATTCTCCCCCCTCATAATCTTGATTGGGTTCAACGATACAGGCAAGACGACAAGAAGTTGTCAGAGTTCAAGCTTGAAGGAGGAAGTTCAATCCACTTGGTCTTGTCGCTTCGAGGAGGATCAAGATGAGTTTCGTACGAACACCTTTGGACCACGACCGCGATCGGGGCGAGATGGTGATCAGCAAGGCTGCGCAATCCCGTTTTCGGCCTCGACGCAGTCACTCTGGGATGCAAGAGCCCCAAGCTCGGCTGCACAACCCTTCAAATTTCAAGCCATATATACATGTGGCCAACAATCTCATGCATGTATCACATTACCTCGAGGGACAATAAATCAATGAGCTTCATATTGATCATAGACGTCAAATACCGGACCGTGCACGATCTGCATGGCCCGCACCATCCATTTGGTCTTGTCTGCGATTTGGAAATGACATGCCAGATCAATCAATTTACACCATGTTTGTTCTTATGTCTGGATGCTGCATACAGAATGCGGACGCCTCACACCCACGATCCTCCATCAGGTGCTTTCGACAGCGGGTCTAGATGTGTCAAACCTCACTTTTGCCTCGCGCTTGTCCAACACATCTCTAGTATCCATGTACAACGCTGTCACGGATTCTACTTCCACAAATTCACCATCCGAGACATTGTTTGCGATGTCTCGGGCGGGGTCGGCTTCGTAGAGATCATATTGAATCTCCAGCGCTGATAAACGACCCCCGTACGCTTTTGAAATACCAGTGTCGATGATGATGACTTGTCCATTACAGCGAGATTGAATGTGATCAAAGTTGGGGGTATGTCCTGGTAGGACACAAACATCAAGACAGAGGCCAACGTTAACATGATTTCTATCTTGATCTAAAAGTTCGAGACTCACCTCCAATGATTCTTTTCACACCGAGAATGGACTGAAGTTGTTTCGCCCACTTGTTACATACTTGATGTTCGTTGCCACTCGTTGAGAGGTCTCGCCACCAGAGAGGACCCCTCGAACCCCACAGGTCTTCTTCATCTTGGCCAACCCCATGAGGCAGCCCTCTGTACCTGTTAGGTGGAGAAGGCGGAGCTAACGGAGGGGTCAAGGACTTGTTCAGGATGCTCATTCCCAACCCGTTTGGCCGCGATGGAAACGGCGTCAGAATACGGGACATTGAGGGGTTGAGCGAACCGTGGGAGAAAGCGAGGTAATGGTCTGGCGAATCATATGGGGTGAGTGGCACACGAGCTGCAACACGATAGCTGATTCAATTGATCCAATGAGTTCTTCTGTCAGACCAGGTTCAGAATACCCAAAGCAGATGCTCACTGTTGGAGCCATTCTCGGCCCAGCCAACCATCTTTTGACATTGCCTGCTGCCTGGCCTCGGAACCTCCAAAGGTGTTGATTTCGGTTTGCGGCACGTATCTCCAGTCAGATAGAGCATTCATGACTTCGTGGTCTGGAGACGGCACAACATAGATGTTGTGAGAAAACTACAGTCGTTCCCAGAACACCACTTTGACTGAGAGATTGACTCACTTCCAAGGATGGACACCATCTGACCCCCATGTTCAGAAGCCTGAGACCGTAACTTGGCAAACATCTTGTATAGCTCAATAGTATCATCGCCTCTGTTCGAGAGACCCAACAGTCAGCCAGGTACAGAACTCGGATCAAACGACCTTCAGTGTCTCACCGGTCCACAATATCACCTGTCTGCACTAGTACTGTCTTTCCGGCCTTCCAATTCGCCTTTTCATCAATGATTCCAGCCATTTTCAGCACAGTTTGGGCGTTCTCCAAGTCTATTCTCCGCTTAGCATTCGTCATTGTGCTTGCACAACGGCCCTATGAGCAATAAATGAATTGGATCTGGCTTACCTCCATGCAAATCGCCAACAGCCACTATCCGTCGTCCAAAGACATGCTTGCCATGAGGTGCATTCGGTTCCTCCCTGGGCAGCGGATCATGTTTGACAGGACCCTGCTTCCCACCAGTCACTGAGAGACGGAGAAAAATCAAGGCAGCTCCTAGGGCCGCCAACGTTAAGAGCAAGGTAATTTGGCGTTGGTTTTGATGCACCATGATGACGATCCGAAAGTTGCTCCACGGATCGTTTGACAGATTCAGTCTCGACAATCAACTAGGCCTTGGAATGAAGAGTTGCCAAAAATCATGCAAGTGCCTTTGTTTGTATGATTCGGCCCTGGTAGGACCACAATAAAGTCACCGATGCAAGTACTGTATATATTGCAAGTTGATTCTTTGGAAACGTCATTTCCACAGTTTGTCACTTTGTCACATCGTAAACAAATCAAAGGGCCTAATTCAGATACTTGCTTAGCGATCTGGAAGCATCTCGCAGCTACACTTCCTCTTTTGCTTCACACTTGGGGTCAGCAATGCCTTCCGAAGAGATTTCAAAGCACTTTGATGCTATTACATTGACGGTGTGAAGAACACTTCTGATCTGTAGATTCGAAAGGTTGCGCGACAAGAATGCAAATTCTCGCCTTTCACCAACGGGTCTGTTTGGGAGGAACCCAAGCAGTCGTGCGTTCAAGCGACATAGCCCTTAGTCTTAGAGAGTACCACGGCATTGATCCGGTCTGCCTTCAGACAAAGACCGGCGACGTGTCGATCGTTGATACAGATTGGGGCAACTCGGGTCATCGATGTGGGAATTTGCCACCAGTCTCTCACACTCATTTTCGTTTATGAAGACCGAGGAACACGATGGGCAAGTTGCGATGAACTCAATGACATGGCTTTTTCGGGCTGCTCTATACATTCCTAGCTAATTAATTTTGGATAGCTTTCTTTGATGTATCAAAGGTGACCCTGGCTTCCCTTTGGTCCAACACCTGGCGCTGATCGGGGTAGATGGCTACGACTGTCTCGAGCTCAACAAACCCACGAGTCGTTCCGGAGTCAGAAGAAGAGGGGTCACTGTAGAGCTCATACTGAACCTCCAAAGCTGAGAGTCTCCCGCCGTAGTAGGAAGAGATACCAGTGTCAATGATGAGTACCTCGGCGTTGCAGCGGGACTGGATGTGCTTCTTGTCGGGAGTGTGACCTGGTCCATCCAAACGTATAAGCAACAACACTGGGCCGGCCATTTCTCCCAATAAAACTCACCTCCAATCACCCGCCTTACACCCAGGCTTGATTCAAGTTGCTTTGCCCACTTGTTGCATACCTTTCTCTCATCGTCCTCTTTGGACAATTCGCGCCACCAGAACGGGCCTTTGGAGCCCCACAAGTCCTTTGCATCTTTGCCCAAGCCATCAGGCAGGCCCTCGTAGTCATTGGGAGGCGAGGGAGGGGCCAAAGGAGGATCCAAGGCGGCCGCCATGATACTGTGGCCAATTTCGTTAGGACGAGACGGGAAAGGGGTGAGGACTCGGGTCATTGAGGGGTTGAGGGAACCATGTGCGAAACCGAGATAGTGGTTGGGAGAATCGTAAGGTCCAAGGGGCACACGGGCAGCGACGTTGTAGCTGTGATTCAGCCATACTGAAATTTAGCCGACCATGTCTCGTGCCAGCAGTTCTTGTCACTCACTTTTCAAGCCATTCCTTGCCCAGCCACCCTTGGTTAGACATGGCTTGCTGCCTAGCATCTGCTCCTCCAAACGTCTCGATCTCAGAGTCATACACGTAACGCCAATCAGATAGAGCATTCATGACCTCGTGATCTGAGCAACAACATTGGAACACAAAGACCAACATTAAAATTTCTCAGATATCGGGCGAGCTTTGACGAGGCGGTGAGCTACTCACTACCAAGGAGAGATATCAATTTGCCGCCTTGTTCTGAAGCTTGAGACCTAAGCTTCTGGAACATCTTGTACAATGCAATGGTGTCATCTCCTCTGCGATGTTCACTTGGCTTTCAGCTCACGGTGCACTTCAACGGGCATAGAAGCTGCTTACCGATCAATGATATCACCCGTTTGGACAAATGTTGTCTCTCCACCGCTCCAATTGATGCCATCATCAACCAGTCCAGCCATTTTGAGGACTTTTTGTGCATTCTTGAGGTCTTGAAAGGGCCGAATCACAGTCAAAACAAACGTCGGTCATCCCACAGTTCGAGCAACATACGACTGACCTCCGTGTAAATCTCCGATTGCCACAATCCTCTTGCTAAACACACGATCCCCATGAGCAGCCGACGGAGCGTCCCTTCGAGTAGGTTGTGCGGCCGCTAGTGGAAGGAGAAAGACCAAGCCAAAGCTAAGAGTGGCAATGATCTTGGTAAAGGTGACATTTCGTCGATCTTGAGTCTGGTAAGCCATAGTAGATTCACGATGCAATTTGAGTACTGGTGTTATTGTGAAATGTTATTGCGTCTTCATAACCACCACACTCCGTCATCTCGCCTCTTCCAAAACCTTTAATAGAAACCAATCCCTCAGCATTCAAATCTCAAACGTGCGAGAGGTCGAAGAGGGCAAGTAAATCAAGCAGGTCAGTCCGGTTCAACAGTTCTCAACAAGTGCCGGACCGTTCAAATGAGACTTGATTCCAGCGCTAACAAATGCTTCCGGGCACAATCACCAATCTTCGTCATGCAGATACGCAGACATTGCTGTTTTGTTGACTTGTTCATGTTTTCATACGGCATTCGATGTCATGTCCATTTCAAACAGGGGGAATCACAAACGTGCCTAGTAAGCATCGGTAGGAATTCCCGACAACTCGTCGTAACCAAGAGCCAAATTCAAATTCTGCATGCACTGAGTTGCAGCACCCTTGAGCAAGTTGTCCAATGCACCCTGTGAGACCCAATGAGACACAGGAATGAGTGAACAGGGGTTCCAGACAGAGCGAGAAACACAACTCACAACAACGACAACCCTGTTGAGATCGCTGTGGACCTGAATTCCTCCGACTCTCCATCCATGCTTTCCAGAGGCCTCAATCACGTTAGGAACCTGCTTAGAGATCTTGATCAGCGGTTCGTTACCGTACTTTTCTTCGTACAGTGCCCAGATATCATCGGCTCGGACCTGCTTCTTCAAAGGGGCATTGAGGACTGAGATGATCCCTGAGAACCAGGGAGCGACGGACGGAATGAAGGAAAGTTTGAATGGGGTTTCAGGGGAGGATGTGGAGAGCAGCTTGGAAAGTTGATATGCTGATTCGCGCTCGTGAATGTGATCCGTCAATGCGTAGGGCTTGATACCTCCTTGAAGGTCCTCTGGAGTCTACGAGCATCAGATCGACGCAGTCATGTAGTCAGAAACCTCAGACTGACCGGTCAACAGTATGAAAGTGTTCGACTCACAATTTTGGGGACAGTCTTTGGTCTGCCATGCTCATCCTCTGAACCTGTCTTGGTTCCTGCACCCGAGTATCCGCTGACTCCGAAGATAGATGGAGGGTTCTCCATGTTGATCAGAGGCAAAAGAGGGGCCAGCAGAAGCTGAGTGTTGGTGGCGTAGCAACCGGGGTTGGAAATTCGTCGAGCAGAACGAGTGATTGACCGGTCGTACAACTCTATTCAGTGTACCAATTTGCCACATGTTGTTGCCCAGATGTTTTCGTTCCGACGAATGGGCGGGTCAGGTGCGAGAGCAAGAGGTAGATCAACAATAGAAGGAAAAACGCAAGCCAATGTAAGCTTATGGTTACTTTGTAAAATGTCATAAACGCATGCGGCAAACGAGTGTCAGGCCTGTCCTACTGTTACAAGGCCATCCCTCGGCAGCAAGCATAGGTGATTTCAACTCGAGCACTTCATCATTTTAAACGGAGCTTGTCGCCGAAAAAACAGGTGCAAGAGGATCAAGGATTGGGGGTGACAGACGAGACCATCAACAAGTAGAAGCAACAGAAGCCTCACCCGGCAGTCCATAGTTCCATCCAGACTCGAACCGATAGTCTGCACTCAAGTCGACAATTGTACCCTTTCCGCCCTTTGCGGCTGCAGCATCAATGGCGTCCACGAATGGCTTGCAGACTCCGTTGGGAAGGGCCATGACCCAAGCGTCAACTTCGTTGGCTTCGGCCATCTTGCCGACATCTTGAACTGAAAGGTTGGAATACTTCAAAGAGTCCTTGGTGTATTCGGCGAGGGGAAGGCCAGCAAGCTGACGAGAAGAGACGTGAGTGAGTTGGAGATGAGGATGGTTATCGATGAGAGAAATGAGGTTTTGGCCAGTGTAACCTCGAGCACCAATCAGGGCGACCTTTTTGGGCTCAGTGACAGTGGCGTAGCCTCGCCTGCTATGCACGTTGGCAGATGAAAGTGCGGGTCGTCTAGCCATGGTGGAAAATCCTCGAGACTGTTGACGGTGGGGAGGGACAGACGGTCCGACCGGAAGGAAGACCCTCTCAATCCTCCCGGACTCTTCAAAACCCTGAATGATCTTTTCAACCTCCTTGACATCTTGGACGCCGTACCAGAACAAGCTCCTTCCAGCTCGAGTGAAGCTTCCGTCGGCCTTTTCAAAGTGCCAGGCTCTGTTCTCATCGTCGGCCTTGGCAGTCCAGAACAATTTCCTGTGGTCCTTCTTGATGGCATCAAAGACATTGTCAACGACCTTGTTGAGGACACCGTTGCGGGAGGGGAAGAACTTGGTCATGACGGCGGTCTGGCCCTCGGGATGAGAGACGACAGCGACACAGTCATGGGGCTCGTCACCGTAGATAGTGTGGGGTCCAGACTTGAACTTGTTGAAGATCTCAGCAACGCTGGTCTTGCCAGATCGGACATCGGGGTCACGCTCCTCGAAGACTTGACGGAGGGCGGTAGAGTCAATGCCTTCGGCGGCGTTCTTCTTGTAGAGCTTGTGACCCCTCCTGATCAATGTACCAGCACCTTCGTCGGTGAAAAGCTCCTTTTGAAGCATGTCAGTGGCGATGATGGCAACAGACGAAGTGCGGGGAAGAGTGTCCAACAAGTCCTTGATCTCCCTGAGCTTGAGCTTGGTACCGTACTTGACCCAAGATTCCTTCATCAAGGCATCGTACTCTTCGTCGAGGTTGATGGTGCTGATCTTTTGTCCACTGACACCGTGGTAGAGACCGCCCTTTTCGTTGAGGTAAACAATCTTCATGGGTTCCAACACTCGAGCAAGCTCTCCAGCTGCAACATCGGCATTGACGTTCAACAACTGACCCTCGTCATTCTCGGCCAAAGAGGTAAGAATTGGGAGACATCCGGCTCGGATAGCAGCCTCGATAGGGGCCTTGTCGACAGAGGTGATCTTGCCGACGAGACCGTACTTTTGCTTGTCCAAGTAGTTGGCTCCGAAAACACCAGTAGGGATGGGCCTTGCTCTTGTTCCGAGCTTTTCGAGAGCGGATGTCAACCTGAGGTTTTCTTGCAAAAAGACTCGCCTTGCGATTTGCAGAGTCTTGGCATCGGTGATTCGGATTCCGTCTTCGTAGTCGGGCACGACACCGGCTTGCTCCAAGATATCGTTCAATTGAGGGCCGGCTCCGTGAAGAACGACAGGGTAAAGGCCCAGTCGGTTGAGGAATGAAAGGGACAGGGCGAGGTCTTCAAGCTCGTTGGTGAGAATTGCACCTCCAACCCTGCAACACAATTCACAAATGTCAACTAGCAGCCGCAAAACCAATGCTTCAAGATGACTCACTTGATGACAGCAAACTTGGCCTCGGGAAGGACACCAGTCTTGGTACCAGCGGCAGCAGAGGAGGATGAGGTAAAGATCCTGAGGTATCGCTCGACTTCGTGCCTTGAGCCGAGTGAGTACAAGAGTCGAACAATGGTGTCACGGTCCATTCCCGTTTCCCTGTTTGCGACTCCAGTAAGACCCCTCTTCCTCATCTCATTCGCAACGGTCTTGGCATCGAATTCAAAGAGCTTGTTGCTGTTGGACGAGTTGGAGGTGGATGAGCCAGGGTTGGCCCGAGCAGAAGAAGGGAGCGAGACGATAGTTCGTCTAGCTTGGCCCTTGGCCGAAGCCTGGAGTGCCGAAGAGGTGAGACGGCGAAGCATGAGGCAGCAATGCTAAACAGGAGAGACGCAATATAGGAGTCGAACAGCGTCGAGGTGTTACTTTGACTTTTGCTGCGTTGTCTCGAAGTCCTCCTATAGATGAAATCTGATCGGCCGTACGTTCGCTGCTCCTGCTGCCGCGCTAAACTCAATCGGCTGACTCTGCATGACTCGCTCGGGCATAGAATACCACGTCATCTACCAAATTAGGGAGTCGATGGACTGTTTACACGAATTATTTGATACCGTAATTCGAACCTCGGGCGCAGAATACCACGTCATATACCAAATCAGTAGGCCAGTGGACTGTTTACACGAATTATTTGATACTGGAGGATGTAAACAAACAAACATGCATGCGTCCTCGTAATAACATGTTGAGTGACAATTCTACGGTTCAAGAGCAATTGTTGCAACGATTGTGTGACTGTTCCAATCGACCGACATGGCTAACTCAACAACACCCCCAAGGTCACCTCTTGCTTCAAAAGCGTCAGCTATCATGAATGTGCCACAATCACCACATTTGGCGGCTTCTGGAATCCCTCAGCCAATATCCAAATTGCCGAGGCTACACTCGTCTCCGGGCAAGACAACACTTGCACTGTCTGTCTTGGGCAACGCTGCATGGTCGGAACAAGGAGCAGAAAATGTAGACCCAGCTGGAAGCAACCTGAAGAAACGTAAAGATACAGAAGGTGTGGCAACAGACACTGCGCACAAAAAGGTTGCGGGCGGTCTTCCAGCACCCAAGGCTACGGCTCGTATTCCTCCTGGAGTGGCTGCCACACGTTCCTCCAAAGTCAGCGGAAGTTCAACGGGTAGACTTGCGCCAGCTCCGAGATCCGTTTCAGGTTCAAGTTCTGCAACGGTAGGGACGGGTCGCCGTACAGCGTCGACATTGGCTGCATCGACCAGCACCACCTCAGCTGGGAGGCGGCCCGGTGTTGGGTCCAAGGCTACTGTCAGAGGGGTACCAGCAACTCGAAGAGGCTCTGCTCTTGCAAGAAGCACGATCGGAAGTCGAAGCAGCAGTAGTAGCAGTAGCAATGCAGGATCCACGTCAACTTCGACCGCTGCCCAAAATCAAGGTGGTCGAATCGATCAAGTCGAAAATGTTCTCAAGAGCATGCAAGAGATGATGCAGATCGAACGTGAAAAAGTATCACAATTACACCTTTCCCAAACGGATCTGCAAACATTACTGTCTTCTGCTCAAAATACAGAAAAAGAGGCTCGCAGAAATCTATCGTCTGCAGGAGAAGAGATGGCAGCATTACGAGACAAGCACAGATCAGAAATGGACGACAAGGAGCGACAACTGTGTAAGAGCGAAAGAGAAAAACGAGATCTGACGGACGAAGTCGGTTGCTTGAAATCCGATCTTGACTCTGCAAGAGGCGAAGTACGGGATGTCAAAGCCGCTCTCAACTCCCAAGCCACAGCGCAGATCACCATGACTGCAGAGCTGGCGGCCTTGAGGGAACAAAACAAGGCACTGATGGACAAGATCCAGTCCAAGGATGACGAAATGTTGTCCATGCAAATCAAAGTCGACCAAGCAGCGGAGCGTGTCAAGGAAGTAGAAGAAGAGTTACGGTCGGCAGAAACGATACGACGAAAGTTGCACAATCAAATTCAAGAACTCAAGGGAAACATTCGAGTCTTTGCCAGAGTCAGACCTCCCATTGGTTCAGAACTTGTCGGCTCTGAATCACTTGCCGAAATTGAGTTTCCGGACAAGACTCAGCTCACCGCAACCGGACAGCAACAGCTGACCATTACCAAGTTCCGAGATAGTGCTGTCGGTGCTCCCAAGAAGGAATCTACCCCCTTTTCGTTTGACAAGGTCTTCCAACCAGCTGACGGGCAAAAAGTGGTCTTTGAAGAGATTTCCATGTTGGCTCAGAGCGTGCTTGATGGCTACAACGTCTGCATCTTTGCATATGGACAGACTGGGAGTGGAAAGAGTTGGACTATGGAGGGGGGCAAGGTGAGCTTCAATGCGCATTTTTCACTTTTTCTCTTGTCGCATCTCTTATAAACGATTCTTATCGTACGCAGAGCGACGACGACCTGGGTATGATTCCCAGGGCCATCCAAATGATTTTTAGGGAGACTACGTACCTTGAAGGTCGAGGATGGCGGTATACCATGCACGGTCAATTTGTCGAAATCTACAACGAAAAGGTCAGCAAACTCTCGCTGTGTCATGGCCGAGTTGCATCGTGACTAACTTGTTGCCAACACAGATCAACAACTTGTTTGGAGCGACAAATGATCACTATGATCACAAGATCGAGCACGATGAGCGAAAGGGAACGACTAGCGTGACGGGCATCACTCCCAGTGAGGCCTCTTTTTTCAACTATGCTCATCGTCCCTGATCTCACCGATATACTGATCACGTCCCGTCTCTAGTCCGTCTCGAAAGTCAAGAGCAAGTACATGCCTTGCTCGCTCGTGCAAACAGTCTACGATCGGTCGCAGCGACCAACATGAATGACCGGTCGTCCCGATCACATTCCGTCTTTTCGCTCCGGATCAAGGGTGAGAACCCGTTGACGGCAGAGTCGTGCGAAGTGAGTCAATTGTTTCGTAGCTCCAAGTTTTCCCCTAAATATATACATATAGATTGACTGACCGGCGCCTTGTCTTTATCAGGGTGTCTTAAACCTGGTCGATCTCGCTGGATCAGAACGACTGGATAAGGCCGGTACAGGGGACCACAAGGATCGGATGAAGGAGACAATCAATATCAACAAGTCCCTCTCAAGTCTTCAAAACGTGATACAAAAGCTGTCGGAAAAGAACGTCAATGACAAGGCCCATGTTGGATACCGAGATAGCACCCTGACAAATCTGTTGATGTATTCTTTATCAGGTGAGTCGTTATGATCAAAGTCCACAGTGATGGGCATGCTATGGACTTGTCCTGACCTGACACTTATCGGGGTTTGTGCTACAGGTCATAGCAAAACATTGATGTTTTGCAACCTGTCGCCCATGGCGGCTCATACCAATGAGACTCTGAACAGTCTAAGGTTCGCTACCAAGGTACGTCAATCATTTGCATCGAGGGGGTGGCAACATACGGCGAGCAGGTTGTGTCTGACGAATACCGTGTGTTTATTACCGCTTCCAGGTCAACAGCACGACCATTGGAACTGCCACTGCTAGGCGTCAAGCCAAAAGTACATGATTAGACGAAACATGTCACCTCTGACTTTTGGGTTTTTGTACCTGTTGTATGCCATCTAGCCTTTCCCCCACACTTGTTCGAGTTCTCGCTTCTATTGTTTCGACCACTGGTAGTTGTAATCCTAGTAAGCTGGAACTAGCCACTCAATCCTCTGGTGACCTCGAGAGCAAGTCGTATGGCATGTAATACTCGTAACGCTGTACATGTACTCGTACAATGCTATTTCCTAGGTTGAGTTGTTGATGACGACGATCAAGCCCATCGTTGAACGACCACAGCGTTCTTTAACCCTGCGGCTTCAATCGTTTGGGAGTCATCTTCCAGCACCTTGGTAGGGAAAGTGGTCTGGAGGACTGTTGGTCGACTCTCCGATTGGGATCTACAAATGGCGGCGCGACAGCAGGATGAGTGATATGTTTCTGTCTCAAGAGCCAGATGTGGTACCTAAAGAGAGGGACTCACGCATGAATAAATCCTCTCAGATCTCCGACCGTATGGGTCAGGTTGAGCTTGACAGTGAGCCTGTCGAGGTAGACACACATCAGTCAAATGTCATGAGGATGGATCGGCTTCAGCCTACTCTGAAAAGACTGACTTTGACCCATCTGCTGTTCTGACCTGAACAGAGGTGGTAGGCTTGGAAGGATCGACCTCGAAAGCAGCTTGAGAAGGTCCGGCGCTGGTTCCATCTCCAGACGGTCCGAAAGCACTCGGGTTGTTGGTGATGACAGACGTAGTAGCTCCAGGCCTCGCTTCGGGAGTGGGAGCCCCCAGCCGTTGCCCTGAGCCGCCAAATGCCTCCATCGGTTTGGGCGTGGGTGGCCTGTAGTCTTCCTGTGTCCTTTGAACAATCTCGAGTTTGATGTCCTGGCCGTGTTTGACGTTGAACAAGGAGATGGGTGCGCGACTAACACGGATCAAGTTCTCATGAGGCAAATTCTCGAGATAGGCAAGAGAGATGTATACTCACCCAGATTTGATAGCTTCCAAGAGTTGTTGGTTTTCAGGAACATCGTATCTTAGCAAAGGTCCGTCGGCTACGCTGAATCCATCTCGCCAGAAAGTGAGATGTCGGATTTGGGTTTGTTCCAGATCTTCATCATCTTCTGCTTGACCACCCCCGAGTCCCAAGGACGCCAGTAAACCTCGCGCACCGCCAGGAGGTTTCCGGGATGATCCTGCTGGCCGGGCATTAGGATCAGGGACAGCGACCGAAGGTGCTTCGTCGGACCCCAAAGTGTTTCCCCCACCACCGAACCAGCTCGACTTCTTCTGAGCCGCCGGTTTGGTCGGATCAGGAGCAGCACCCCCTCTGAAGTTCTCGACAATCATGAGCTTGAGTCGCTCGCGTTGTGGGGTATCGTTCCTTCACTTACTCTTGAGCCTTTTTGAGGATGTCCTGAATGACTCCCTGACCAGGCATCCTTGAGGGCCCGCCTGGTCCACCAGGACCCTCGATTGCCATACCACTAGACACGGCCCATTTTCAATGCTCTATACAACGGTCAACTCATTCGCTTGTCTCTACTCACCTTCCTCCTTGGCCGCCAGCATACAGTTCAGCTTGTCTCTTGACTTCATCCTCGTCATCCTCATCTGCTCCACCAGACTGCGAGACGATCTAGGCTCAATCTTTTTGTGCGACGTGTAAAATTAGGTGATGTTGAAAATACTTACATTCATGCTCGCAAAGCTACCAAACTTTGAAGTGCTGCTCGACAAACCCCTCAGGATCGACTATGTAAATTGCCAAACAAATTTGAAAGACTCACCTCTTACTCTTCTTTGCACCAGAAGAGCTGCTCTGGTTCAGTCCCACAAACTGACCACCCCCTCGAGGCGGAGCACCACCAGTGCTACCAGCATCACCCGTCGACCGGTTCCATTCAGCAGGTAAAGCCTCTGCCCGTTGGCCACTCAACGTATACGCTCCTTCTGAGGCACTATTGGGTACTCCGACTCGTTGATGAGCAGCCAAAGGTTCTTCGCGCTCCTCTTGCCCTTCATCTGCACCATCTTCGAGTCCTTCACCAGCTTGATCAGCAAAGTACATTGTCACAGCGCCCTGCATAGTATTGAGAGAGATGTCAGTGATGGCGTTTTCTGAGAACTTCTGCTGACTCACTTGGACATCCGGGTGCCTGCTCAACCATTCTTGGGCCACCTGATCGGACGTGCCTGTGATGGCCATGAATTGGGCAATGTCTACCAGCAACCAAGTCAGTCGATGCCTCTCGATACTAGGCCTTGCGATGACTATTCACCTTGACTGTCTTGTGCCATTGTGAGTGTTTAAATCAAGAAGATTTACAATGAAGACTATAAGCAGGTTCTCTACGAACAGGGTCGATAGTTCCAGTCATTGCTTCTGGGCATTCGCTCGTGGCGCCCTACTTTATCGCAAGCTTCGTCATCGTCACGCACAATCAGCACGCTCAGCTACAATAATCAGTACAATATCAACGACGACTGCTACCTACAACTACAATAACGAGCGACTGTAAAGCCCTTCCGAATCACTACTACAGTACTACCTCTTTCAACCTTGCATTGATTGATTTTTTGGCTTGCAAGCACGGATCAAGCGATCAAGGTACGAACCTGACTCGTGCATGAATGCGACGCGCAATGTATCAACTGTCAAGCTGCCAAATTCTCATCCTCTTAAAATCATCAACAAGATTTGTGGTGCTTGTACACGAGGTGTTGCGTAATCTATGGCTCCACTCAGATCTCCCCATTGCCTCGTTCAAGAGCTCATGACATGACGGCCTTGTCAAACGACGGTGTGACGCTGGCTTTCTGAATGTCGATGATGTCGATGTCAGAGTTGACACACATTTGCCAGAACAATCCTCCTTTCAAGAAAAGGTTCAGCGGCGTGTTAAACTCTGCAACATTTCCAGCAGACATCACGACAACGCGGTCGTAATTTAGGATGGTTCGAAGCCGATCTGAAGGCAAAGTCGTCTTGAGAGGCAAATCCAGCCCGCTTTCATGAGAAGGACTGTACTCACGGGCAATGCAGATCAAGGTCTTGTCACGAAACTCTGTCCGAACAATTTGTTGAATCTTGGCATCCGTAACGAGATCAACAGCCTACAAAAGTCGGAAGCGATCAATCAGTAGCCTGATTCGGGACTCACATTCAGATGGACAAACTTACGGCTGTTGCTTCATCCATTATCACGATTTGAGTATTCCTGACTAGAGCTCTCGCGAAACTGATCAGACTTTTCTCCCCAGCCGAAAAATTGTTGCCGTCCTCTTCGACAATAGTATCCAACGTGTATTGAGACGGATAAAGATCTGAACAGACCGTTTGGGAATCCCAGTCGTCTTCATTCTGGACTTCACCAGTCCCTCGCGGAGAGGTGTTCGTGGCGTACCCTGGACGGACAAGTTGTGCGCGACGAAGGGCATTCCAAAGCTCCTCATCTGTCTACGATGGACGAGGAGATCCAAATCGTCAACCTGGCGTCTCAGTACGGACGGAAAAATCCACGTTAGCACACACCTTGGTCTCGAAAGGATCGATATTTGATCGGATCGTCCCGGCAAACAACACAGCCTCTTGAGGAATAATGGACATTGCTGTTCTGAGAGTCTGCAGACCAACGGTAGATATATCGACTGGTGTTCGAAGCGGCTCCTCAGCTACCAAATGCTCATATGTGGTCAATGTCCTGATGATAGAAAGCTTACCTCCATCAATTTCAATTTTGCCCGATCGTGTTTCCGACAGCCTATACAGTGCATTGGTTATGGTGGACTTGCCGGCACCGGTTCTACCCACGATAGCGATTTTCTCTGCCGGGTAGACATGGAGTGACACATTCTTGAGAACGTCGGGGAGCTCGGGGCGGTAGCGCAAACAGACATTCTTGAAATGAATTTCTCCTTTAGATGGCCAATCGAGAGGTTTAAAAGCTGGCGAATGGTGGGGAGCTTCCTGATCCACATCGTTGGCGTACTCCAAGACTCGTTCGACGGCCGAGAAATCATTTTGCACTTCGGCAAACTGATGACAAAGCCATGAAAACGACTGTTGCACAGATATCATGTACGCCAAAATCAACCCGCCTTTGGCTGGCGTGATCCGCCCAGAACCTAAAACGACAATAATGCTGACAGCAAATGTCAATAAGCTACCCAGGACTTCCAGCCGAAAGGTCAGCCACCGTTGATTGACAACGGTCAGATAGAGAGACCGATTTTGAATGGATACGAGTTTGCAGGTTTCTGCAATGAACCTTTGTGTGGCCGAGAAACTCCTAATGACTGCGGCTCCGCTCAGAGATTCAGAAAAGTGGGCATACAAAGGGCTTCGAAGGACGCCATCTAACCGCTTGAAAGTGAGGGCACTCTTCTGATACCACCAGGATAATTGGACGTAGACGGTGAAAATCCCAAAGACGGCGACGAGGAAAAAAGGCTCGACGATAGTGATCAGGACTACCGCACCTAAGATTCCGGCTAAGGTGGCAATCAACAGCCTCATTGAGTCTCCCAATGTGTTGTCAATCGTGTCTATATCTTTTGTGAGACGGTTGAGAATTCTGCCTATTGGAGTGGTGTCGAACCATGAGGTGGGGGCATGCATGATTCTGGTGACAGTCTGCTCGTGCAATTTGACACTGGCCCGATAAACAGCCCATGCTTGAATTACTCCCATCAGAAATAGTGTAAATGCTGACCCGACCCCAAGCAGAATGTACAGCCCTTCGTAAAAGGATGATCCGCGTGAGAATTGGTTTTCTTGCCAGTATACCAGCCAGTACGAGGTGATGATGGTAATGGCTTGTGAAACAGTTACGGCTAGAATCAAAAGTGGACCCATCACCCAACCGTTTGCAGCTTTCAACCACCCGACATACGTCTTGAAGGTAAGAACACCTTCGTTCGCGGTTTCCTCGCTCATGAGCTTCGAGCTGCAGGTCGCAGTCATACGCTCTCTAGGTATTCCATCCCTCGGGGCTTTCGCCACTACAACACCTTGGTCGTTGACGATGGCTTCCTGTCGATTTTCATTCGCAAAGTCTCTCAATAGTCTTGAAAATGGCCCGTTGCCAGTCTTGAGTTGTTGAAAAGTGCCCTGCTCGACGATTCTTCCTCGGTCCATCGAGATTATCAAATCGCACTTTGATACATGATGGATAGCATGCGTGACTAATATCCGAGTTCCAGGCAAACTGCGCATAGATTCAAAGAGGGCAGCGGCGATGCCAGGATCCACAGCCGCAAGCGGGTCATCAAAGACAGTGATATCCGCCTGATGGTAGATTGCCCGAGCAATATTGATCCGGGCTTTTTGTCCGCCAGAGAGATTGATGCCTTTTTCGCCAATCATTTCCGCATCCCCATGTGGTAAGAGCTCAAGATCAGTCTCCAAGCATGCCTGAGAGATCACTGCCCAGTATCGTTCTTCGTCGAATGGTTTGCCAAATAAGATGTTGTCGCGGATAGATGCATTGAAAATCCAAGGGACCTGGGAACACGAGGCTGTTGATCCTCCGAAAATAACCTGTCCTCCAATTTTCCTCATCTCTCCAAAAAGAGCCGCAAGGAGAGAGCTTTTGCCACTGCCGATGGCGCCTACAACTGCAACAAAGCTTCCTTTGGGAATCTGCATATCCAAAGCTGCGAAACCGAACCCGGATGACTGGGCCTTTTGGTTCTCCTTTTTCTCTACGATACTATCCTGAAATGATCCCGCTACCGCCACGACAGATTGTGAGTCCATGTAGCCCAAGTGATCCAGGTGATCCAATTCAATTCCTTCATTCGCCGTGGATCCAGTGCATAGGTTGGCAGGCGACGTCGGCCGTCTTCTTGTACGGCGGAACGGACCCCGCACGACGGTTTTGAGATGTTTCATGGTTGGCTTGTTGGAAGTCTCGCCAACGCAAAGATCAGATACTTTCGGCTTGTCTCTGTCACTCGTTGACAACGAACTGTCCCAAACAAAGGAACCGTTTATCATTGAGATGGCATTTGGAGATTTGGTATCCAGGATGCTGTGTACCAAAACCAGTTTTTCAGACGCACATACAGGACAGCGATCCGACCAGGCTCACCTGTCATCCTGAAATGTCTCGGCGGTAAAGACGTCAGACAGGCGTCCTAAAGCATTATATGCGTCCGTAGCGGAGCTCAAAGCAGTTGGATAGACCAAAAGTGGCAACGTCAAAAGCTGAAACAATGTCAACACCGTGAACAAGGTAGCCGGGTTCAGCTCTCCTCCCAATGAGGAATAAGTGACAAAGGATAAGATTGAAGCGATGATCGGAACTGTATTTCGGTCACGAACCCAAAGTTTCTGAGTATGTGCCGACTTGCGAGACGTTGGAGGATAGCAAACTCACCGCTCTGTGACACAGCCATATTTCCACTCCTGGTCATCATCAGCTTCTTGATGTACTTTAGCTCATTTCTTCTGAACCCGTCCAAACGCTGCAATATAGAACTCTCCCAAGCCATGAGCTTGACAATTTTCATGTTAGCGAGCACCTCCTGAAGGAGCCTAGCCCTCTTGTCGGTCCACTCCATCGTCTTTGTCCTGGTCGCAAAGAGCAACCTGATGATGTATGCCTGAACCGGGCTGAGTACAATGACGAAAGCTAACAAGGAATGGTCCATCATCAGTCAGGCCCAGTCGGAACGCAAGGAGACTTTGCATACCGATTCCCACCAAAGCACTGACTCTGATTTGTATCAGCAAAATGATCACGATAGCGGCGAATTGTACTGGCAGGACAAAATACCGAATACGTCAGAAGTAATTACCTTCAAAATTTGTCTCACAGGAGCTTACTCGGCGCCGTCCAAAACATGTGAAGGAACCCAATAGCAAATTCTACCCGTGAGATATCGGTGCTAATGTGATTGACCAGCTTTCCATTAGGATGCTGGACCTTTGCTCGACTGGTCAGATTGATAGCTCCTGTGGTGTGTGTCAAGCATGAGGCTTTTGCTCTTCTCTGGTACCTATCGCTCACACTCACTTTTGAATAGCGATGAGATCAAAGCCGCCCGAGCCAGGACGCCTGTTCCCATACTCCGCATAAAAAAGTGGTTGACGCAAAGGGTCGAAAGCACCAGCAGAGACAAAAGACCAGCACACATTCCGATTCCAACACCTATATGCGGCTTGGGCTGTCCAGATTGCTCTGCATTGTAGTGTTTGGTGGCGAACTCGATGATAGCCTTCACGAGTAATGAGGTTGAAACCTGGGCGAGGTCACCCACAACCTGAATGTGCACGAACTGGCCATGAGAAGAGACTCAAGTCGAGACCACGGGACCGACACACTTACTTTTAGCAATCCAGCTGACCAGTAATACCAACCTAGTGTATCGCTCAGACTCAGCACAAGGTTCGGCTTCTTTCGCCCTGTGCGGTTATTCCAATCTTGAATTTTCTCCTCTCTCGACCTTCCTTCCTCTGCACCCCAACCAAAAACCCACTTGATTTTCTTGCTTATCGGCAAATCTATCTCACCCTGGTCCAATCGAGCATTGTACAGTTCCGCCTGTTCGGTGCGCTTCAAAAAGGCCTCGTCTAAACGCTCCGATAGCACATTTGCTTCCCATTCAGGTCTCAGTCTGTACAAGTCTTGGGGCGCAAGTTGACGAGCTGCCCCGAGAGCCATGATCCGAGTGACCCAACTAAAGGTAATCAGGGAGAGGATACTGGCCGTGGTGTCTGGCATCAGACGAGCGTCATCAAGTGAAGCGGGCGGGGGAGGTGGGGGGTGCTTGGCCTTGCAAAAGGGGAGAGGAAGTGAATGGAGATATCTTGGCTCTGTAAAAGGTCCGGAACATTCTGTCTCCTTGAAGCTAGGTGCATTTGAAGGTTTCGGGGCCTGATCATCCTGCGAACTGAAAGAAAATGTATCGGAACGATCTTTCTTTGATCCTGTCTCTAGGAACTGTACCGTCGTGGGAGAATCCCAATCGACTTGCAGAGGAGGCAGTCGTGAGATGGACTCGATCTGAGGTGCATCCAAGGTATTTTCCCCACCATTCGATCGAGTTCTTGCCGGTGCTGGTCGTGAAATTCTCACATGAGCGTCCATCTTCGATGAGTAAAGCTCTGCCGATGAGTAAAGCTCTGAGCTTTTGGAAGAACATTCTGACCATCAGAGTCACGACCTCTGGTCGGATCTTCATATAGACAGAAAGACGTGACGCCTAGGCGACAAAGGAGGTACCTATCGGAGCATATTGTCTATCAAGCCCGGTATGGCGTAGTTCGTGACTTGCTCAAACTTAGAGATGAGACCTGTATGAAAGGAACCATCCTGATGCACACTTCATTAAAGGTTTCACTTGGCTTGATCGACTCCCTTGTAGCATTTGCTTAGATCGTAATGACCTTCGTGACATCTTTCGATATGACCTCCCACGTAGAGACCTGATTCACCAAACTGTAGGGGTGTTGACCGAAAAGTCGTGGTTTTTGTAAACTTAATGGCATGTGACATCTCTGGCTTCTGTCATTGAGCCGATGTTCATCTTGAGTGATACTATTGCTTGTCAATGTTTTCAGAGGCCGATAGACTGGTATGGGGTTGTCGACCCCGGAAGTCGTTTAAATCCATCTTGCCGACAATAACGATGGCAGACATGCGAGCATGCGATTGAAATAAGGGAATGAGGCTAGCACAATGTCCGATTCCAGAGTGGTTCGGAGCGATCATTAAAGCATACCAGCAACGGATCCAGGCGGTATAAGCAAGAGGCAAGACGGGGGAGGTCAGTTGGGTAATAGTCGGCTCGTCCGTCACTCTCGCACTCTCACTCTCCGAGCAAGCCTTGTTGCGACAAGCAACGCCAGCAGCCGCGCACAATTCCGCGCACAAACCAACTTTGAACTGCCCTCACGCACCGCACAACGCCCTTCCACGACTCGCTCGACATACTTGAAACCTTCTTGAATATGCACTAAGATTTTCCCTAAATCATTCGCTACTGAAAAAAGCTTCCAAAATTTGTCACACCATAACGACGGACTCAGCATGACTATGCAAAAATTGCAGGTCTCTGACTCTAACGGCAAGTCTCCGTACTGTGCGCGACGGTCACTCAAACCGCGCACAGAGACCGTGTTACGCCAGGCTTCAAAATTTCGAAACAATAGAAAACTACAAACAAACACCATCAGAGCGTTGGATAACAGCACAGGTCTAACTTAGTTCCAGAAAAAACCATCGTCTAATCAGGTTCCATGGGTACGACTCTATTGTCCATGTTTGGGCCTTCCGCGCTGTGCGCGAGCGCGTTGTCAGCCCTGTAGAGTATAGAGTACAGACAGACGTACGGCCGGCATACTACTGGTAGCGTATCCTAGTTGGCAACTCAACAGACAATTCATTTGGGTCTGGCATCTGATATCTGACACATGTTCACGGCATGCAAGCATTTACATATCTGTGTCATCCTATTGTTGTACTTTATGCATATTCATGTACCTTGTGTTGCATGTCTCAAGGCGGGTCCAGGACATACATGGCTTCGTGAGCGTTACCAGCAATCGGTACATTTAAGCCCCCTCAACCTTGGTCCTGTAGAATGCCTCGACGGCCTTGATGGCCTCTTGGACCTTGTCAACATTGTTACCGGATCCCATGGCAGAATCGGGCTTTCCACCTCCCTTTCCTCCAAGAACCTTGTTGGCTTCCTCGAGCCAAACCTTGGCATCGATTTTCTTGGACTTGACCAACTCTTGAGGGACGAAGTTGACATGGGCAACTTTGCCAGCAGCACGGTCGATGCTAAACAAGTAGACCGACTTGTTGTTGGCCTTGCCGTAATCGGCACCGGCCTTGAGGATGTTACGGTCACCGTCAATGTCGGCAGCAACTTGAGCGACGTAGACGTTTTCGTTGGGGTGTTGCTCAAAGTAGCTAGCGATTTCTCCAGAGAGTTGCTTGGCACGGGCAGCTTGTTGAGCCTTGCCTTCCGCAGCGAATGCGTTTTGGATCTTGGTGAACCGGTCTCGCAGTTGAGCTTTCTTAGTGACAGACATGTCTCGTTGAGCAAGGTCCTGAACATTTTCGTGAAGGTTGGGTCAATATGCAGTACTGGGCGGACAAGGAACTCTGTAACTCACAGTCAAGTAAGGCTTCAACGCGGCATCCTTTTCCTTTCCACTCAAGCTTTCGATCCAGTCGAGACGCTTGGCAAACTCGGATGCACCTCGAGCGGCCTCATGAGCCTCTGTGCCAGTCACAGCAACGATTCGTCGGATACCCTTGGCAATGGATGATTCCTCAGTAATGACGAAGTCCTTGATCTCATCCGTCTTGGCCACATGTCTGATCAGTGGTTGGGAACAAGTCAGTCAAACATTCAGAGACACTGTCGAACCAGATCCAAGGACTCACGTTCCACCACAAAACTCGACACTTGTGCTCCTCCATTTGGGGTTTTCAATGTCACTGGTGATTTCATCCAAGGAAAACTCCAGAGTGACAACTCGCACAGGGTCAGGGTAGGTCTCTCCAAAGACAGCCCTCAATCCGGGGATCTTTTGTGCGTCCTTGAGAGCCAACTCGGCAGAGTAAACCTTGACGGCACGCTTGACCCACTCATTGCACATGTTTTCAATTTTTTCCAGGTCAGGGACAGCGATGGCAGCCTTGTGGCTGAAATCAAATCGAAGCTTGGTGGGAGCCACGAGAGATCCCTTTTGATCGATATGGTCACCCAACACTTCTCGAAGACAAAAGTTGAGAATATGGGTGGCGGTGTGATTGTTTCTGAGAGGCCATCGTCGGTCTTCGTTGTAAGTGCAAATGACCTCGTCACCCACCTTGAGGGATCCCTCCTTGAGGAATCCGACATGGAGGACGTATCCACTGAAAGACTGAACATCGACGACTTCAAAGTCGCTCTTGCCGTCGATGGTCAAGGAACCCGTGTCATACTCTTGTCCACCAGATTCAGCGTAAAAGTTGGTCTTGTCCAACAAAACCCCAAAGAGGTTCGAGTCGGAAGAAGACAGATCCTGGGTGTTGTCGTAGAATTTTGATGCCTGGTAGATTCCCTTGATCGTTCCCGTAGAGTTTCCGAGGTTGAATTTGGCAGAGTCATCGGTTTTGGGAATGGCGTCGTTGTTCTCCAGGGCGTGCAGGTCATGAACATCAAGCTTGACGGTCTCTTTGCCCTTGCTCTTTCCTCCGGCCTTGCTCGCTTCCCAACTCTCGTGCTTTGCCTTTTCAAAGGCTTCTTCGTCAATAGTCAAGCCACGTTCCTCGGCCATCAACCGCGTCAAGTCACCGGGGAAACCGAATGTGTCGTACAGTCTCCAGACATCGATACCATTGAGAACCTTGGAACCGGTCTCGGCAGCCTTGGTCGCATAAGTGTTGAAGAGAGCCTCACCTCGATAAAGCGTTCGGGCGAAAGACTCCTCCTCCTCGTCCAAGATCTCCTTGAGATCAGCATCCTTGCCATTGAGCTCGGGGAAGAATGGTCCAAGCTCCTTGACTACGGTAGGGAAGAGGCTTGAGAAGAATGTCCCAATCTTGACACCAAACTTGCTGCTAGCGTAACGAGCTCCACGTCGAAGGATTCTTCGAAGAACGTAACCCCGTCCAATGTTGCTGGGCACACCTCCGTCGCAAATAGCAAACGTAAGAGTTCGAACGTGGTCAGCCAACACTCGGTAAGCAGTGTCAATCCCATCCGTGTCATCAGCTCCAAGCTTCCTTGTGTAAGGTCGAGCACCGGTCAACTCCTGGATCTTTTTAAATAATGGCTCGAAAACGTCGGTATCGTAGTTGGAATCAACGTTTTGAAGACAAGACACCAGTCTCTCGAATCCGAGTCCGGTGTCAATGTGTTGAGCGGGGAGAACTTTCAGACTGCCGTCGTTTTCACGGTTGTAAGCCATGAAAACGTTGTTCCAAATCTCGAGCACATTGGGGTCATCTTGATTGACCAAGTGAGCGGCATTGCGGCCTCCAATTCGGTCAAAGTGAATTTCACTGCAAGGACCACAGGGACCGACGGCTCCCATCTCCCAGAAATTGTCATCAGCATTTCCTGGCAAGATGTGGTCTTCGGCAACACCGAGCGCAAGCCAGAGTTCCTTGGCTTCAAGGTCGGGCTCCAGACCTTGCTTGGCATCCCCTTCAAAGTAGGTGACATAGAGCCTGTCCTTGGGCAGACCATACACTCTGGTCAAAAGATCCCAAGAGAGAGCGGTTGCCTCCTTTTTAAAGTAGTCTCCAAAGGACCAGTTGCCCAGCATTTCGAAAAAGGTGTGGTGGTAAGAGTCCTTGCCAACATCGTCCAGATCGTTGTGCTTTCCTCCAGCACGAATACACTTTTGTGAGTTGACAGCTCGCTTCAATTGTCCAAGCTTGGAGTTGGTGTCGGCAGTACCCAAGAACAAGGGCTTGTATTGGTTCATACCCTTTGGAGACGACGAAATGACAGTCAGTCCCATGGATCTGATAAGACATGACACTGACGACTTACAGCATTGGCAAAGAGCAGTGTTGGGTCCTCAAAGGGAATGACACTACTTGAAGGCCAGAAGGTGTGTTCGAGACCAGGTCTTGCCTCGGTAAAGTACTTTACAAAGGTATCTCTGACCTTTGCAGCCGGCCAGAGCTCTGGTGCAGGGTATGGAGGGGGCTGTTCGTTGGGGAACGCCTTGGTCTTCATGTCGAGAGCCATGATTCTGGTATGGATTCTTCTGGCAGATGCTAAGTTTGTGTTCCGGACGAGATATCTGGCCAAGTTCATCAAGCGTCCAAGAGCAATCTCAGTCTCTCCAAGTATGCTAGCCATGCAATGTGACTCGGAGTTTTGAAACGCTTTCTCGCTCGCTGCAGTGTCTCTGGTGGTCATCGGTTTGCATCCGCATGCAACGGTGGACGCGCGTTAAGAGGCCGATGAGCTGCGTATCAGCTGGTTTCCGTCGTCTCCCAGGGATGAGCAAGCGTTTGACGTGGGTTGTCTAGAGACGATTCAGTGTCGTCCTACCTTGCTCTGGTAGACCCTATTTCTGATCATTTCTAAAGCACAATATGGTAAGTATGGCAGCCATTGCAATGTCTGGCTCAGTTGTCGACAGTCATGGAAAGCGGGTGATCGCTGACATGGAAACTGTTCTGTCAATCAGTCTCGACGTTACGATTCAAGGACTACGATCTTTTCGCCTGAAGGTGAGAAGGAATTCAGACCAGTGTTGATCATTTGCGGATTTCTTACTGACTAGATTACATCCACTCAGGGCGAGTGTTCCAGAGCAAGTCGAGACTGACCGGAAAGCACAATCAAGCAGTTGAACTGACGATCGGGCGTGTCGTAACTTTTGACAGTCGAATATGCCATGGAAGCCATCTCCATGGCTGGAACCGTCTTGGCAATTCAGAGCAAGGAAGGAGTGGTTTTGGTCGCCGAAAAGGTGAGTGTCCATAGCTAGCCCTTTGTCTGCATCGCGGTCACGAATTATTAACAGTCTGGGCTACCTCTTTGTCTGATGTCTAATAGAAAGTAACGGGAAAGTTGTTGGATCTCTCTCTAACGAATGCAGGAGGTGAAGGACTGGAAGCGTGGACCGGTGGTGGAGGAGAGAAGATCTTTCTCTTGAACAACAACATTCTCGCTGGGGTAGCAGGTATCACCTCGGACGCAAACTCCCTCGTCAACTACGCTCGTACTGCCGCACAAAAGCACCTGTTCACATACGACGAGGAAATTCCTGTCGAAATGCTGGCTCAAAGGCTATGTGATTTGAAGCAGGGATACACACAGTATGGAGGTGAGTCATTACTGCGAGGTGGGACCTCAGCGTTGCAACCTTTTGACCCGTCGTCTTTTGCAGGTCTTCGTCCGTTCGGTGTATCGTTACTGTATATCGGTCACGACCCCATTCATGGCTTCCAGCTGTATCACTCCGATCCCTCGGGAAACTACTCGGGCTGGAAGGCTACATGCATCGGGGCTAATAGTTCAAGGTCAGTCGGACGAAAGGCTCGCGACTTGGGTGATGATACTGACATTCGTGATGCTTCTTGCTCATCACAGCGCACAATCGCTGCTCAAGCAAGACTACAAGGACGATATCACGCTTGAAGATGCCAAGGCGCTTGCATTGAAGATTATGAGCAAAACCATGGACTCGACCAAGTTGGGCAGCGAAAAGCGTGAGTTTCTTTTGCAATCTTTCAGCATCGACTCAAGATACCGCGACTGACATTCTGACCTTTTGGCGATGCAGTTGAATTTGCGACAATGACGGTAGACCCCAAGACTCAGCAGCCCCTCGCCAAGATTTTCCGATCATCAGAACTGGACGATCTGTTGAAGAAGTTGGAATTGGGAGGAACAGCAGAGGCAGAAGTGGGTGCCGGCGAGGGTACAGGTGGTGGCGATGGAGCCGATGGAAGTGTAGCAATGTCTACATGATCATGTTGAGATGTAGGCAGCGCTTTCAGACGTATGGGATACCTATGCCACAACTGTTGCAGAATCAAACGACCAACAACACATTCATAACCGACTTGGCTCGCAAATGTCTTGTCCTCTCACTGTTCTGACCTGTTGGAGCCCACCGCCTGTCGTAGCTCTTTCCTCTTGTTCTAACCGTTGGGCACGATCGTTGCAGTATACACCATGCTGATGAGGCGATGAGGGCCATAGTAGTCTAATAACCTACCGGCAATTGAACGAGCAGCTCCTTCATAACTTGCTTTTTGATCCTGTGACCTGCGGATGACAGATGGTCGAATGGATTATGGATCTTGCACTGGTACGTTCCGCCAGTCAACGATGCATCCATTGGTATCGTGCGGCATGCGATGCATGCGGTTAGCAATGCAACTACCCACTTTCAGGTCCCAAGCCTGTGACAAGTATACGTCGAGTCCCACCTCGTCATGCTTTCAAAACCCGCTCACAAGTTCCAAAAAATGCTGCAAACATGGATATCAACTTCCCCAACAAACTTGTTACAGAATGTGAGTGAGTACAGGAACAAACATGACGCAAGGTTGCTTTGACGCTCTCGTCCAAGTATTTTCATGTCATTGACTAGACCTCTCAGTACACGGCTCCCTCCAGTCTTTTGTCGACGACTGTACAAGTAACGGAACTCCTGGGCGTTTTACACAGAAGGGCAGGTCCGACCTTGTCCAAGAGGACACCAGCAGAATGGGTTTGCCGGAAATAAGACCTTACCAAGCAAGATTACGAAAACCAGCGAACGACCTGGTCTCGAATCTCGAATCCATTATTCCATTACTCACCGCTTTTACTCGTTGAATCCACCGAGTCAATCCATTTAGGAGCACACGCGCCGACACGCGTTTCTATATGGAGACCCCAGACCGGCCAGACGCTTTCCGGGCTTATAGCGGCGCTTAACGTGCGTTTGACTCCAGCACTAGCTCATAAAGGGGGCGAATACCCCGCAAATGGTCTAGACGATGACTCGTGAACCACCTTGGTCCCTTCCCTCGTCTTTTGCCTCTCCTCTCTTTGCCCCGCCTAGCTCAAATAGAGTGGACACTTGCTGGGTCAGAGAGAGAGACGGAGAGAGAGCAAACACGACCCGAAATTGAACACCTGATAATAGGTAGGGAGGCAATTTCGGGCCAGTCGTGCGACTGATTCCTGACTCGACCTTGGACCACGCTCGACAGTAGTATATAGGGTACGGTAGATGACGGGCTGGCATGTTGAAAAGTCTGCATAATGTTGGTATCCATTCCGTCGTATTTATCAACTATTGTGGGCAAAACGACTGAACATTCACAATGAGTAACGACGCGCAGGACAAGGTGTCGATGCATCCTTCACCTAGCTTGGAAAAGCAAGACATCTCGACCACCGAGGCCCTTGTTGTCTCATCCTCGGCAAGTGACCATGCAGATTATGCCGACATTCCCGGTGGAGAAGATGAGGCAACTCGAGAAGCATATTATCAGCTTTGTCAAATGTCCCAAGAAGAGTATGACGAATTAGATAGAAAGACGCTCAAGAAATGTGACTTGAGGATTGTGCCCTGGATGACGTGAGTCGGACTTGCGACCTCATTTCTCTGTGGCATCGATGACTGATAGAATTTGTATTCCCCTCTGAAAGCCTCTTGTTCACAATGTCGTTTTTGGACCGAATAAATGTTGGAACCGCAAAGTTGGCTGGTCTGACTGAAGATCTCAACATGACACCAGGCGAATTCAATAATATCACCGTCATCTTTTTTGTGAGCTATGTCTGTGAGTCTTGACTTGTCAATCTACAGGCCCATCTGTCGTCGCAATATTCACGAATCCATCATGCAGTCTTTGAGATTCCTTCCAACTTGATCCTCAAAAAGGTGGGTCATTATCTGGAGCGTGTCGTTGAGAGCTCAAAGTGATTGATTCTTGGTCTCGCACATTTTATATTCAGATGCGTCCAAGTCGATGGATCCCATTGATTGTGGTCATCTGGGCTATTGTCCAAGTGTGCAGTAAGTCCAGCATTAGTTGATATGATGGCGTTTCCACGCGATTCACGTTGAATTCTACACAGTGGGTCTGGTCAAAACGTACGGTCAACTCCTGGCCTTGAGGTTCCTTTTGGGAATGTTTGAAGCAGGACTTTTCCCTGGTATCAGCTTCATGTTGACGGGATGGTACAAGGTACATTCGCATCTTCATTTAGTCTTCATCTGATCTTTTGCGCTAATCTGGCCGTTACATTATAGCGAAGAGAAGCCAGTAAACGTATCTCCATCTTCTTTGCAGGAGCAGTCTTGGCTGGGTGAGTCTTTTGAGTCGTTGAAAGAAAGCGTATCGGCAAGTATTCGGAAGCTGAACATGTTCCTGTTGACAGGGCTTTCGGTGGAATTCTTGGCTGTGAGTTCTGTCTGACTGCTATACTATTAGCAAATGAACGGTCGAGCTGACCGGAGACTCTGGGAATCTAGACGGATTGTCACAGATGAAGGGAGTTGGCGGCAAGGCAGGTTGGAGTTGGATCGTAAGTCGCAACGCCAACTCTCCCACGACTGTCACTTGCAGCATACTGACGTTTCAGATGGATCATCTTCTCTCCAGTTCATCATCGAAGGTCTCCTTACGTTTATCGTCGGTGTGGCATCACCCTGGATGGTTCAAGATTGGCCAGAGCAAGCGACCTTCCTCACTCCCCTCGAACGAGCCAATGTCCTGTACCGTCTGAAAGCCGACTCGGGTCTCAACAATGAAGGAAAATTCTCATGGAAGGTCATTCGAAGGGCGGTCAGTGATTGGAAGACTTGGATGTTGATGCTCCTCTACATTGGTGTCGCAGAGCCATTATACTCAATGTCCATCTTTGCACCGACCATCATCAAGGCTCTTGGCTCATGGTCTACCCCGCAGAGTCTGTTGCTATCGACTCCTCCCTACGCTTGGGCATTCATCACCACAATGTCAACAGCGTACCTATCCGACAAGACCGGAAGGCGAGCATTCTTTTTGATGTTCTGGACCGTATTGGCGGTCGTTGGGTACATTCTTTTCCTCACCGTGCCTCACAGTGCACCTGTAAGTGATTGGCCTTTTGCTTGCAAAGTGAACCAAGTACTAATGTTCGTTTGGCCCTCATGTTTTCAGGGCGCTCTGTATTTCTCGGTCTTTTTGACATTGGGCGCCATTGCTCCTTGCATCGCCACTACCATCGTATGGGCCGGCAACACGTTTGGAAACCATTACAAAAAAGCAACGTCGATGGGAATGGTCTTTTCGCTCGGTAACTCTGGTGGTATTGTTGCAAGTTTGGTGTACAGAAACGAAGATGCACCAAGATATATTCGAGGTCATGCCGTCACATTGGGATTTGCAGCAGTGAGTCTTTTTGTCGTCAGGCTGATGGACGAGTGTGAAACAATGTTACTCATCTAGATTTATCCCATTTTTTGACCTGATGAATAGATGGCATTCTGCAGCGCCGTGATTCTCTATTTCGGTCTGGGACGACAAAACAAGATTCGAGACGCAAAGTACGGTGCTGTTGTCGAACAAGCATCCTCCAAACCTTCATTTGCCAGTGAACCAGAAGTCACGGATGAAGAGACCACAAAAGGAGTCGCTGTGACTAGACATCAAGCGGATGTGACGGAAGAGTACAAAGAGCGATGGGGTCTTCAAGGCATGTCGAGAGATGAGATTGTGGACCTTGGAGATGACGTGAGTCTTGGATCGCTCGGGTTGTGACTTCTCGAATTTGGTGTTCAAGGCTGATTGTGCAATGTTTTCAATACCGATACAGCATCCCGCCCATCGTTTCATTCTGTAACCTGCCCCTGGATTCAAAGGTCCTGGTCTCCAAAAAGGAAATGCAATGCATTTGGGCTCTTTTTATAATGTTGCCCCTGTAACGATATACCGAAGCCGTGTCACAGTAATGAACTTGTTGGCTCAGGCAATGTGTGCGGGTAGTGACAGACCATGAAAATAATGCCTTGATGGCAAGCTTGGGCCCAGCAATGGACGACAGTAGGTGTTGCCACCATCGGGCAACTCACTGTTTCATCCGCGAGCATTGGGGTGGACGCAGTTTGACACGATTAAACGATTGTAAAAGCCTTGGTATTCCCACAAGTCGGATAAACATGTGATACCTGATATCGAATACCCGAGTCTCATTTGTGAGGTCGCCGATGATAGTCCCAATGTAGGGTGGGGAAGAGTGTCGGAATGTCAAGCTGATATAGACGAGAGGCACAGATGCAGTAGATTATCACGAATTGGGTCAGGGGCGTTAGCGCCTGGTGAGCCAACGGAAGTAGATGAAACCATGCGATTGTCATTGGGAGGTAGCTGGAGACCGACGGAGACCCCAGCAGGGTCAGACTGGAGAAATGCAGACCTTGTTGTTACTCATCATATCGTTGGCTGAGTACGATCAAATCAACCGATCCAACGTGCTTTTGTCTCCCTCAACGCCTGTATCTCCTTGGGCCGGTAAACCCATTCCACTAGCTTTGCTCTTTATCTGATGCTCTGATGCATTTGGTGTTATGACTAGCGGACTGGTGGACCGGTGGGCTAACTGCTGGTATGCATGCACCTTCCTATCTTCCTGTCTAGCCCCGCCGGGGTGAGTGAGACACGACCGAGACTCGAAAAGTCGCATTGTTTGGTAGAGGTAAGAGGAGGTCGGGGACATGTATAAACATGCAAAACGCAGAGTCGTTCAAGCCCGGTTCTAGTGGTCGGTGACCTAGAGAGCACCCCACCAAACTTGTTCTTGTCTCGCCACCATCATGCCAGACGTGACCACCCAAACAACACCGGGGACTACCGTTGACGCAGAGAAAAAGGATATCGCTCAGACCCTCGTCGTCTCAGCTTCACCGGATGACGGTGCAGACTATGTGGATATTCCCGGTGGTGAAGATGAAGCCACTCGTCAAGCTTATTACCAGCTCTGTGACATGACGCAAGAGGAATATGATGAGTTTGACAGGAAAACACTTCGTAAATGTGACATTAGGATCGTACCTTGGATGACGTGAGTTCACTTCCGGACATCCATGAAAGAGGAGTGTGTCTGTGTGGTCACCGTCGAGCTGACCATGCCTCTGCAGCTTGTTGTACTTGATGTCATTTTTGGACCGTATCAACATTGGCACTGCCAAGCTCGCCGGTCTCGGCGAGGATCTGAACATGACACCTGGTCAGTTTAACAATGTGACAGTCATCCTATTCGCCAGTTATGTCTGTGAGTGGTGGTTCTTGAGATACATCTTGATGGATATCAGATTGGCTGACGAAAATTATGCGGATGTGGGTTGCAAATAGTCTTTGAACTTCCCTCCAACTTGATTCTCAAAAAGGTGGGTGTGATTCGATTGTTTTCTTTGGCAACCATTCACATGGTCTGAATCGATGTCACTTCATAGATGAGACCGAGTCGATGGATCCCTTTGATTGTAATTCTCTGGGCCATTGTCCAGATTTGCAGTACGTCTCTCACTGGTTGTGCCAGAAGATCGCCCAAAAGCTGACTCGGCGTGTGTCCTGCATGGTCTCATAGTGGGTGTCGTTACCAACTACGACCAACTCATGGCCCTTCGTTTTCTTTTGGGAATGTTTGAATCAGGTTTGTTCCCTGGTATCAGCTTCTTGTTGACTGGGTGGTATAGGGTGAGTCAGGCCTCAAGTAAACCTTTGGAGACCGCCGGCTGATGACACCAACGTGTGAGAGTAGCGGAGGGAAGCTAGTAAACGAATCTCCATCTTCTTCGCTGGAGCTGTGCTTGCAGGGTGAGTTGCTGTCCTTGTTGAGATCATAGCATGGGCTGACAATTGAACCGGATGTGTCTGAATAGTGCATTCGGTGGTGTTCTCGGTTGTAAGTCAAGTTGATCTAATTTCTACATACCAAGTCCATCGAGTTGAGAGACTGCTTTTGCAGACGGCCTGTCTCAAATGGATGGAATCGGCGGCAAAAGGGGATGGAGTTGGATCGTGAGCCAATCCGTGTCTCGTGTGTCTGTCGACGTGAACTGACGATGACGATGTCAATCATCTGCATGATTACAGTTCATCATTGAAGGTCTGCTCACACTGATTGTCGGCATCGCTTCTCCCTGGATGGTCCAAGATTTCCCCGAACAAGCCACCTTTTTGACGCCTCTTGAACGTGCCAATGTTCTGTACCGACTCAAAGCTGATTCGGGACTCAACAATGAGGGAACCTTTTCTTGGAGAGTCTTCAAGAGGGCCGTTCTCGATTGGAAGACTTGGGTGATGATGGTTCTTTACATTGGAGCGTCGGTGCCCCTGTACTCAATGTCAATCTTCGCGCCCACTATCATCAGGGCTTTGGGAACCTGGACAACAGCTCAGAGTATGTTGCTCTCTACTCCTCCATATGCCTGGGCATTCATCACGACAGTTGCCACGGCGTATTATTCCGACAAATTGGGCAGACGGGCCATTTTTGTGAGCTTTTGGACGGTCGTGCTGGTTGTTGGGTACATCTTGTTCCTTACGGTTCCTCGCAGTTCCTCCGTGAGTGTCTTGCCTAATTTCTTGCCATTTGATGCTTAACTGAACTGTATCGTTGTCAATTTGTTTAGGGAGCTCTTTACTTTGCAATCTTCTTGACTTTGGGGGCCATCTCCCCATGTATTGCAATCACCATCGCATGGGCCGGTAACACTTTTGGAAACCATTACAAGAAGGCAACGTCTATGGGAATCATCTTTTCTCTCGGAAGTTCAGGAGGTATCATCGCAAGTATGACATATAGGGCTGAAGACTCACCCAAGTATGTGCCCGGCCATGCAGTCTCGTTGGGATTCTCAGCAGTACGTTGGTTTAAAGTCGTCTTGTCAGAGAGAACATCGGGCTGATCTTCCGGCCTCGGTTCCAAAGGCTGCATGCATAAGCGTCGTGATCCTCTGGTTTGGCCTCGCCCGACAAAACAGGATCCGAGATGCAAAATATGGCCCTGTTGAAGAGCAGAAAGTCTCGAAACCAACGTATGCTCATGATACCGATGCCAACGCTGGGGAAGGCGAGAAAGGATTGGCTGTCACAAGACATCAAGCTGATGTCACCGAGGAGTACAAGGAGCGATGGGGTCTTCAGGGCATGTCGAGAGAGGAAATTGTGGAGCTTGGAGATGATGTGAGCTGGGTTCCACTTGAAATGACTTGATGTGTTCGATACTGACTACGGCCATGACATTCGTCTTGCCTCTTTAGCACCCTGCTCATCGATTCATATTGTAGTGTTGTTGTCTCGAGTCAAAGGGTTTCGAGTGAATTTTGAGTGGGATATCATCCAAAAGCCCAGTGTGTATCGTCGTGTCATGAAGCAACTTGTAGCCAGTCTGTATGTCGTTGTATCGGTGTCAATTTGGATGTCATTTCATCTATACCCATTGTCGTTGTTAATCCCTTCTCACTAGACACTGTGACCTCTTCCAGTGTCAGGCAATTCAGGTAATGGTCGTTTCCACATTTCCACTGTCAAATGGACAAAACGTAAACATCAATGGTCACTGGAAATGTCGAATTGCATCCGCGCGGAAGCGAATGTTTGTTGGTTATCAGAATCTTATCGGCGCATTTCTTGGAGAATTTCAGCAAAATAGTGGTAGATGGAATCTGTCAGAATTTCGCCGGGAATCAGTCTAGTCGACCACGGTTGTGGTATCAGCACTTGAGGAATTCGCATAATGGATTTACCGGTGCCGGGAGCATCACTCAATAGCTCCATCATCTCACAATGGCAGCAGCAACAACCAGCCAAACGACCAGCTTCGAGAAACCGGACTCGAATTTCCCTCAATTCGACAGCTACAGCAGGACCTTCAGCCGGCTCAGGCGCAGAATCACCGTTGAGAAAAGGTGTATCACGAGCACCATCTCCGGATCCTGTGGAATTTGACGCTCCCAAGGGCAACAAGCAGCAGGAAGCTCTTGAAGAACGTGCAGCAGCCGTTGAAATGTCAGGTCACAAAGCGACTGAACCCATGCAACCCACAACATCTGGCTCAGGAGGTAAGCGTTCGGCATCATCCACGCTAACACCAAACCAAGCTTCTACAAAACGGACAAGGTCTTCACGAAATGCGGAATCAAGACCGACTGCCGGACATTCATCATCTTCCGCTCTTCAATCAAAGGAGTCCTTGTTGATCAAGTACCCACCTCCCAATCTAAAGCTGAGCCTCCTGGGTGGACTGCATGATCAAATCACACATCTACTGGAAATGGTGGCCTTGCCTCTGCTCCACCCCGAAATTTACCACTTTACTGGTGTTCGCGCTCCCCGTGGTGTTCTCCTTCACGGCGTCCCAGGAGGAGGCAAGACTCGACTTGTAACTTGCCTTGCAGGAGAACTTCAAGTACCGTTCATTTCCATTTCAGCACCAAGTCTGGTTTCAAGCTTGTCAGGAGACACAGAGAAGCTGTTGAGGCAAACTTTCGATGAAGCGAAAACCATTGCTCCCTGTATCTTATTCCTAGACGAGGTGGACGCTATCACACCAAAGAGAGAGAACGCTCAAAGAGAGATGGAAAAGAGAATTGTTGGACAGCTCCTAACCTGTCTTGATGGTGAGTGCGCACCCACTTGCGTTTTCAGGGCTTGTCCGTACAAACTGACGATTGTCTTGTTATTGACTGACAGATCTTGCCAATCACCCGGAACCTGTCATTGTACTTGCAGCCACAAATCGACCTGACAGTCTGGATCCCGCTCTCAGACGAGCCGGGCGTTTTGATCATGAGATCGAAATGGGTGTACCGAGTGCAGAAGCTCGTGAAGAGTAAGCATCTTTCACAAGTTTGTCCTCGTCATGAAACTCTCGCTCAGCTGTGACATGATTGCAGAATTCTCAAGGTACTCTGTGCTTCGCTGAGACTAGCAGGAGATATTGACTTTCACGCCTTGGCCCATGCAACGCCAGGTTACGTCGGTGCCGATCTGACCGCCCTGACCGGAGCTGCTGGTGTTGCAGCTGTCAAGCGAATATTTGAGGAAATGGGCGATGGAAAGTTGCAGTTGGCCGATGACGCATCATCAGCTTCGGGCCTGGGGCAAGAAAGCGCGACTGTCGTAGAGATGACAGATGACAGGGTTGGCAAAGTCACCGAAGGTGTAGAGGACATGATGATGGTAGACGAACAAGGTACAGAAGCGCAGGCCCCTCCCATCACGGCCGTCGCTGTCATTGAAGAACCAGGTCGCAAGAGCGACGCCCCGCTCCACGGCCTCCCACAAATCATCCAACAAACCCCCATTGGCCGATTCCTCATCAACCACCCCCGAGCTTTGACCGACTCACAACTTTCACCTCTTCATCTGATCCCTTCAGACTTTACACAAGCCCTCAAGACCGTTCAACCAAGTGCTCAGCGTGAAGGGTTCGCGACCGTCCCTGACATCACATGGGCGGACATCGGAGCGTTGCATGGAGTTCGAGACGAGCTGCACATGGCCATCGTTCAGCCCATCAGACGACCTGAAATCTTCAAGGCGGTGGGCATCACAGCACCAAGCGGTGTATTGCTTTGGGGTCCCCCAGGATGTGGAAAGACCTTGTTGGCCAAAGCAGTGGCCAATGAGAGCCGAGCAAACTTCATCAGTGTCAAGGGACCCGAACTTTTGAACAAGGTACGCTCAGATTGCAGGCAACGAATCATGTCTCGAGCTCTACTGACGAAACGAACTCCTGTGAGCGCAGTATGTCGGAGAAAGTGAGCGAGCAGTGAGACAGGTGTTTGTGAGAGCACGAGCTTCTTCCCCGTGTGTCATTTTCTTCGACGAATTGGACGCCCTCGTACCGCGACGTGACGACAGCATGGTGAGTGTTAGAGCATCAATCAACTCGACCCAAAGACTTGTACTCAAGTTTTGGCTTCCCTCAGTCTGAATCTTCGGCTCGAGTGGTCAATACCCTTTTGACAGAGTTGGATGGATTGGATGCTCGAAAGGCGGTGTACGTTGTCGGAGCCACCAACCGACCCGACATGATTGATCCCGCCATGGTCCGACCAGGTCGACTGGACAAATTACTCTACGTTGATCTGCCCAAGCCCCAGGAGCGAGTCGAGATTCTCAAGACACAAATGGCCAAGACACCACTTGCGGATGGTGCATGGGATCAGATTGCGGATATCGTCATGGGCGAAAAGTGCGAAGGCTTCAGTGGAGCCGACATGTCCTCCCTCGTCAGAGAGGCTGCTACTCTCGCACTCCGAGGCGCATTGGAAGCTGTGGGCGCATTTGAGAACGACGATGACTCGATCGACCCAAGCACGCTCCGTCCCGTCGAACAGCGTCAACCAACGCCGGATATTAGGGTCACCGTCGAACATTTCCGGACAGCTGCTGACAAGGTGCTTCCCAGTGTTTCGAGAGAACAAAAGCGAAAGTACGAAGCGTTGAGAAACAAATTCGCAGGCCTTCCTGCAAAAGGTGGGAAAAAGTGGGCAGATGGACGTGGGTTGGCAGCTAACGGAGGAGTCGAGCCTGCTGCGGGCGAAGGTCCAGGTTCAGCCGATAAGCCGGAAGGTGGAATGGATATGGCCAGCTGAGCTCAAGGAACGCTCTGTTGTAGTGGCAGTATGAACAGAATGTAAAGCCACATTCGGATGCCTCAGCATGTCATGATGTACATGACTGTGCGATACATTAATAACTCCAGTCATGAGCGAATGATTGAGCCAGAATCATCAAAACATATACCGTGCGTAGATGCGTAGATGCGAAGACGATGTTGCTTCCGATGTGAATTCAAAATATTTCACAAAATCAACAAACCAGTCCTCCTCAGACTCTGCCTATAGTGGTAACGTTATCTGTTGTTCTTCTGTGTCCTGACAGCAAGGTCTACCACCTAGATACAAAGACAATCTGTAGTCTAGCAAAAACAACCACTGACAACAAGATGGCCAAAGGCGGATCCTTGAAAGCGGCTCTCGTCGCCCAGCAAGCAGGAGCAGCAAGAAAGGCGGCCCAAGTCAAAGCCCAAGAGGCCAAGGAGCGCAAAGAAAAGTCCATGGCCGGTGGCGGTCTTACCAAAAAGCAGAAAGCTCAGAGGGCATTAAAAGCCAGGTACGAACAAGGCGATGCAAAGGTACCAGGCTCCCACAAGAACATTGATCGGGCAAAGAACAACATTGTCAAAGCTCGCAACTTGACTTATCCATTCGACAAGACCGATACCATCTTGCTCGTTGGGGAGGGAGACTTTTCCTATACCCTTTCTATCCTCTCTGCGCCTCACCGTCATCCGCCTTCGAGAGTTTTGGCTACGGCCTACGACGATGAAGAGGTGTGCTATAGCAAACATCCAAATGCTCAAGAAATAGTCTGCAAGATCAGAGCACTCGGTGCTAGAGTGGAGTTTGGCGTGGACGCTGGTAATTTGGCCAAAAGCAAGGCGATTGGCAAAGCAAAGACGTGGAGCAAAATCGTATTTAACTTTCCCCACGCAGGTCAGTCTGTCTCTCTAGATGCGGATCTCATGAACCCATTTTTGATCGCTGACTCTCGTTTTTACTCTTTCTCAGGGGCTGGCATCAAGGACCAGGACCGTAACATTCTGACCAATCAACATCTCTTGCTGAGTTTTTTCAGGTCGGCTGAGCCCTTGTTGACCCAAGGCCCCTCTAGGCTGGCCAACCTCGTGTCCCGCCCTGGCAGTGCCAAAAAAGCAAAAGCTAAAAAGTCTCAGAGCGACGATGAAGACGATATACCTCCTCAAGCGGCCGATGACATTCAACAGGGGCAAGACGACATTGCAGAAATGCTAGTGGATGACGCAATGCCACAAGAGACTCTGGATGATGATATCGGTATTGACATTGAGACCTATCTCGCTCAAAATTCCAAAGTACAAGACTTGTCTGCAACGGAAAAGCCAGTCATGGAGATGGTGGAAGAAGAAGAGGAAGAAGACGACCTCAAATCGTCACTACCGCCCCGTGTGCAAGGCACTATTCTTGTAACCCTCAAAGACTCTGTCCCTTATACCCTTTGGAACCTCAAACAACTGGCTACCAAACCCCCAGCGTCACTCGGAGCGCACCCGTTGTTTGTTGCATTGAACCGGAACAAGGTCATGGGACCTCAGCCGAGATACACTGTGTGTCGATCGTTTGCATTTGATCCCAAGCTCTATCCTGGTTATGCACACGTGAGGACCAAAGGATCGAGTGGTGCAGATGGTAAAAAGGATGGGGATGATGTGATTGCCAGAGGAACAGGAGGCCTGAGGACTTGGGAGTTTGCTCTGAGAGAGAAAAGAAGGGGGAGGGGGAGCGAGGATGAGGCTGACTGAAGAGTAGATTAGATCATGAACGAGGGCATTCGAATTCTTGTCCTTTTCAGCTCTATGTCTACATGGATCCCATCTAATGTACACATGTATCTTACATTATTTATACTCTACAAGTATTCCATTCCGAATGACCATTTTTCTCATCTGGATGCGCAGGATCGGATGTTGCTGCAATATAGTCTGGAGGGGTATGAGGGTATGTCATCCATGTAATGTGTTGCCTTTTTGTTCACATTTGAGCCTCGACGAGGTCCCAATATCTTGCTTGTTTCTTGATCAATTCATCATGCGTTCCCGTCTCCACAATCCGTCCATACTCCATGACATTGATCACATCGGCGTGTCGAATTGTGGAGAGTCTATGGGCGACTGTCACAATCGTTGGACCTCCAGGAGCTGCAGAAATTTGTTCAATCGCTCGTCGCACGATGGCCTCACTTTCATTGTCGAGTGCAGAAGTTGCTTCATCTAGTAGCAAGACTGCAGGTTTGCGGATCAGGGCACGGGCGATGCAGATACGTTGTCGTTGTCCACCACTCAGTCTTCCTCCTCTCATTCCCAGGTCGGTCTCGAATCCGTCATCCAAGCCTCGGATAAAGTCAAGGATAGAAGCTTGCTCGCACGCAGCTTCAAGTTCTGCTTGCGAGACATTGTCGGGATCTTGTGCGCCTAAGCAAATATTGAACCGTATCGATCCCTCAAAGAGCACGGCTTCCTGACTGACATAGCCCATCATGCCGCGTAAAGTCTCGATTTCCAGTGCTCGAGCATCAATGCCCCCAATCGTCATGGTTCCCTGAGTGGGTTCGTAAAACCGTTGAAGAAGCGCCAGGATGCTGCTCTTGCCAGAACCCGAAGGTCCACAGAATGCGTACGTCTTGCTAGGCTCGAGCCTGAGGGACAAATTGTCCAGAGCAAGTCTATCTGGTCGGCTTGGGTATCTCAAGTCGACATTGTTGAATCGGATAACGGCTTCCCGTGGAGGTACGATACTGCCTTGCGCAGTCAAAGCTCGAGCTTCCTCGGTTGCGTCGGCATAAGCTGGTTTCCTATCAAGCCAAGTTTGAATATGCTTGAGACCGTTTGATGTCCGAACGAGGTCTCCAATGAAAGCCAAGGTACGTCCGGAAGTCAATGTAGCAATCAGGATAGCTTCGACAACAGCATAGAGGGCCTCGACGGACTGAAAAAAGTCGAAAAGGGACCAGATAATGAGCAAACTCATCGCTCAAAGACTATAACTCCAGGGTTTCAACTCACGATCTTGTCTTGCACAACCAACTTGGCACCCCACCAAAAGATGAAAGCTCCATAGAGAAAGATGGTTCCCTGGGCCAACCCAAATCCAAACGATCCCAGAGTCAATGCCTGTCGCTGCTGTTTAGGATCCTGAGCGGCTGCTTGAAATCTTCGCAGCGTTTCCTGCTCTCGTGTAAGAGCCGAAATGGTGCGGATCGAGTTGACAGCCTCGTTGATGAAATCAGCCCGTTGTTCACCTTCTCGATTGACCAGTTCCTCGAATCTTTCAATTGAAGAGAAATTGAGCCATCCAGCAAAACAGCACAGGGCAAGAGTTGGGACGGCAACAACAGCGATTCTCCAAGCAATCGCAAATGAGGCGATAACGGATCCGAGCAGATTCGCGACAGCTACTGCCAACTGCAACCATACGATCCCAAACGATCTGCTGACTGCGTCTGGATACTCTGTGACCCCTGAAGTCAGCTGACCGCTTCCACCTTCTCTTGATTCGAAAAATGATGTGTCTTGCTTGATAATGGCTCTAAGGGACTCCATGGTGAGTTTGGCCTTGATTTCCGTACCAGCACTTTCCAATGAGAACCCGGCAACGATGAAGATGGCAATGTCCGCAAGCGCAATAACAAAGAACCAAAGGGCCCATCGATCCATTTCTCTTCTCATCCGTGTATTGTCATCCTTTATTGAAAGACTGTTCACCGCGCCTCCCGTGAGCAAACCCCCAAAGACAAACGACACACCTCCGAGTACGGAAAACAGTGTTCCGGCAATGAGTGCCCACCGTTGAAGGCGAAAGATTGAAGTAGCCTTTGTGAGACGTTCTCCCAGGACTTCATCAGCGTTGGTGGACATGGGATGATCCGTGGGTGACGACGGTCTCGCTGGCTCTGTTGTGATTCGTGGCAGGGACCTCGTCGAGCTGAACGGTATCGAAGGACGTCGTCTCGACATGCTGCCTGTCTTGATCTTGGTGACGGGTGGGCCAGAGAAGCCCATGATGTCCTTTGTCTTGGCATCCGCTACTTTCTGACGAGCATTGACCATGTTCCGAAATGTGTCGTCTGGAGTTTTGGTCTCGTCCATCAGATCCTCATATACACCTTGCGTGACGACTCGACCATCTCGCATGACGACAATATTGTCTGCAGAAATGACACTGGAAAGTCTATGGGCAATGACTACAAGCGTCATTCCCCGTTCCTGCTGTTCTTCGTCGAGCATATCCTTGATGTGGAGCTCTGCATCAGCAGCTACCGCAGACGTGGCTTCATCCAAAAGCAAGCACTCGGGCCGACCAACCAAAGCACGAGCAAGGGCGACACGTTGAAGTTGACCTCCAGACAGCACGCCGGTCCGTCCACCAATGATCAATGTGTCCATTCCATCAGGCAACCTATCAACAAACTCCCACGCTTGAGCTTTTCGCAAGGCTTCTTCACATCGATCGCGTATCAGGCCAACACGCTTGACAGTGGCGGGGTCTGAAAGGTGAAGATTATCTATATCAGGTTGATATCGCAGGGAGACGTCCGTGAGACCTGCGGCAACATTATCCAAGATCGATCCAGAGAAGAGCTGAGGGTTTTGGGATACGACAGCAACCTGGCGCCTGAGCCAGTGAAGATTCAAGTTTCGGACGTCGTGACCTGCAAAGGACACAACACCACCGCCTTGAATAGGTTCCCGATGCTCCTTTTCCTTCTTGTCTTCAACATCTTCTGCCTTTTCGTGGGAAGCCTTGTATTCTTCCTCTGCTTCTTCCTCGTGGTCCCTTTGGATCGCCATGTCACTGGCTCGTGGGAGGTTGGCGGTTTCTGGGTCGTACTCTCTCAGGAGCAACGAAGCGACCGTGCTTTTGCCACTGCCTGATGGGCCTACCACTGCCGTAAACTTGCCGGGTGGAAAGTCGATGCTAATGTCGTCCAGAGCTTTGTGATCAGGTCTGCTCGGATAAGCAAAAGTGACATGATCCAGAGAGAATGATGGCTTCCAGTGATCGGATTCTTGCAAGGCGAGACCAGATTCGTCCATGATGTCAATCAATGGTTCTCTTTCGAGTTGATGCCGTACTGTCCGGATGGCGATCAGTGCATCCATAATGACGGAGACGTGGGGTATCACCATGGCCAGTCCATACAAAAGGTTTACGTAATTGTAGAATGCCTATCAAGAGGGCGACGGTTTAACAAAAACTTCAAGTATGGTAAAGAGGATAGGTTACTCACAGTGATGACGTGCCCGACTTGAACACCCTCTGCAACCACGAGAGAACCGGCCCAAAAGGCGAGGCAATAAGTCAGAATGACAGTGACAAACGTTCCCATCTGATCCAGCGCCCTCGCCATAGACCTTGCCATCCCGACTTTCTTCAAGGGCAAGAACAATGTTTGTTGTAATCTGACTAAAAGTCGCGTCCCAATGTTAAAGGATTGAACGATACGTGAAGATGAGATAATTTGTTCAATCGAGCTCGCAATGTCACCTTCCAAATGATCCGCCTGTGTGGTCTTGGTTTGAAGCCAAACACCTACACAGCCCAGGACGATGCCCACAAAGGGGATCAAACTGAACAAGATGCCGGCTAACTTTGCCGTTTGCACAAAACTTGCCACGAGTGCCGAAACAACGAGAGAGAACGAAAAGAAGACTTGGCCCAAGCGATCACCGAAACCGGTTCGAATGAGATTGATGTCCTTGTTTGAGCGGGTGGCGACTTCTCCAGCTCCGACATGGTCAAAAAAGGAGACATCCTGAGCGAGGACGGACTCAAAGTATGCCGTTCGCAGTTCATTTGAGATCTTGAGACCTGCCAAAGAGACTGTGAACGCAGGAAATGCATGACCATCAGTGCGGTCTGTCCGGCTCAGCACAGCCAATCTTGAGCAGGTCTGAGACTCACAACAACCTTGGAAACTCGTATACGAGAGGAACCCGACGACTCCGATAATGGTCATGAGCCAGCCTGCCTTGTTCCCTCGCGCACTGATTTCATGAGCTGGTGCATTCGTGTCTGTCACCTTGTTGGTCCACCATCCGTTCAACAAGTCATATCCTGGTCCAGCGACACCAGCAACTAGCGCCGCAAATGTTCCGATCACGTAAAGCGTATAGGGATGTCGAAGAGCCTTCAATGGATGGCGTAGTGGGGAAGGGTATGGTGGCGCAAATGTCAATAGCCAAAAAGGTCCAGGAAGGCTTGATTTACTTCGCCGTCGAAACACTCCCGAGTGTGGTGGTGATAATTGATCAAGAGGAGTCTTGTCGCCCTTTTCTACCAAAGGTGCAGCAAGAGGAGCCATGGTGTTGTTGCTAACGGTATCCGGGTGAACATCAAGACTGCTGCGGTTGTATCAATCCCAAGCTACTTGATTCACTACTGCAACACTTTATTGGCAGCATAATCCATTTGCCTCGATGATATATCCTATACATGATTGACGATCAGCGTCGTGCGATGTTTGCTTGGGCCTGAGCTAGGGAATCGTTTGAGCGAATCTGGGGGCCGGCACTACCGATACCTAAAAGTTTTGACGCCGGAGATACAGATGCTCTGTCTTCGTCAAAAAGTTGACGGTAGACTGCACAGTAGTCGTAGGAAAAAAGGCACAAACGGCATCCAGAGAACCAGTCCCGCGCTATTTCCCCTGTAGTATCTCCTCGCAAAAATGCTTCCGTGCTTGAAGCTCACACGTGTACTTGCGCTGATTGATAACCAACCAGGGAGAGTCAGAGAGAGATTCCATTTCCTGCCAGCGCAAGTCAACATCCCGGAACAAACTGGCAAGCATAGTTTATTTGAGGAGGCAGAGGGACAAGAGGCAGTACCAATTGCCGTCGATCACTCGTCGAGTGGTGCCATGATCCGTCGTGACATCATCGTCTAACTGCCATACTGGATAGGGGCAACGAACGCTCGTACCAGGGTGACAACGCTCGTACCACTGTCAATTCATGACGAAGCAAATTTCACAAACAAGGAGTCGACCTCCGAAGGTGCGGTCCGCGGTTCAACTGACTAAAAAACCAACATTTTGCACAGGATAAGACGATGGGGCATACTACGGTGAGGTCGCCCTTGACTAGGGTGAGGTCGCTTTAGTCTACGGTGAGGTCGCCCCCTGCCAAATTGCAAATAAATAGACTAGTACTCGCGGATAGACTAGCAGGGCGACCTCAGGGCGACCTCTGCTAGAATTGTATCTAATTGCAGAGTACATCTTCAATCAACATACTAYTGTATTAGTAGTAAACACCCTTGAATTGGTCTCGATGCTTGAAGCCTGGTTGATGGCTACTGGCTACTGGCTGCTATGGTCAACACTCCTTCCAAAGTCCTTGGTCTGTACTTTACGCCCAGTACTTGGAGCCACCTAGCATTGAATTTGCCAACTCTGCAGCATCACATTATGGGAGAAGGCAAGATGTGGACATTTCAAGCTGCTTCGGACTTGATTCAATCTCTGGCGGGAACTATCCCTCAGCAGCAGCGAAGTGACTATCTGGCTCACTTCACTCACTGTACTATTGACTGAAGTACTGTCTGTGTCTGGTATCTGGTAGCGTTTAGCAGAATAGCAGATCCATTGATTACAGTACATTACATGTCATGCTGTCATGTATGTAGCAGGCAGCAGAGGTCGCCCAGCTAGTTTGCTACAAGACGATCCGCGAGTAGTAGTCTATTTATTTGCAATTTGGCAGGGGGCGACCTCACCGTAGACTAAAGCGACCTCACCCTAGTCAAGGGCGACCTCACCGTAGTACCTCCCTAAGACGATACAGGATCGCAGGATCGTTTGTGGATCTCTCGAGAATACCGGTCTCGACTACTGCGCTGCTAGTACCCTACTAGCTCTCTGCTAGCTTTTCTGCTAGTAGCTTATGGCGTTATGGAGGCAGACGCTCCGAACGGGGCACCAATCTCGGTGGCTATCTTCAGAACAAACGAGGGTTTATCGCAGGCTGCCATTTCACTACACACCGCCTTGTGTAAATGTGTACTGCTGCGATGGATGATTCGGCCTGAAAGTTAGCGTTGTACTTCCCCGCAAGTTCCCTGCTTTCTCCCCGGGATGTAAGGAGTATTGAGACAAGGTTAGTTGGTTGAAATCAGGCTAGCTTGTCCTTTCAGAGCATCAAACTAGTCGCTCCGTTAAACGAGACTCGTACATTCGAAACGTTGGTGGCAGTTTCCAAAGAGTATCAAAAAAGCCGTGCTACATTCTGCGACCCCCGCCCGCTATCCTCGCTGCCCTGCTTGAAAAATTTTGGCCTCTGTACGATAAAACATTGCAAACTGTGTTTGTTAAACATGGCTCGCACAAGCAAGCTGTGTACGCTGTGTACATTTGTGCAGACCAACAGCTCGTCCCTCGTTCCTGAAGACCGAGTTCGATTGATCGACTTGATCAACAACACCCAACATGGCATGCATGACAAACGTGGTCACGGTACCTCAGTTTTGTCAGAATCAGTGGGTCGGCCATTAATGTATAAGACCAGAGGTATGTATACAAGTATGCACATACCTGTCAGAATCAGTGGGTCGGCCGATTCTGACAGTTGACAAGTAGTTGATTGTAAAAAGAGATGTTGATTGATGAAAAGCTACGCGGATGCGCTTACGTAAAGCTAGTTAGATGGGCGTTATCACCATATTTCAACACTCCCACTCGAACAGATAACAGCTAAGACCGTATTGATTTTCTTGCCATCCCAAGTAAGGACCGTAGTGTGTCAAACAGGGTTGCCTGGAGTGACTTTGTTAGYAAGTCTGCCTCATTGTCTTTTGATGGTACATGCACGAGCTGGATGTTCTTGTTCTCAACCTGTTCTCGGATATTGTGATATGTCATGTCGACRTGCTTCATTCGATCATGTTGTGTGGAATTCTTGGAGACCAGGATTGCTCCCATGTTGTCATTGTAAAGCGTCGTTGGCTCTTTGAGTGTAAAGCCTATGTCGTTGAACAATTTCCTGAGCCAGAGATTTTGCTTAGCCGCATCGGAAGACGCTTTGAATTCCGCTTCACATGTAGAGAGAGATACAGTTGGTTGTCGCCTTGCTCTCCAGGATGTGAGACCTCCGAATGTTTTGAAAACATATCCGGTTGTTGAACGACGAGTGTCGAGACATGCACCCCAGTCGGCATYGGCCCATCCCAGAAGCATTCTTTTACCTGCCTCTCCATYGTAGACCAGACATAGATCGGAGGTGGCGCGCAGATATCTCAGAAGATGCTTGGCGGCAAGGTAGTGGTCTAAATTCCACTTGCTGATGTATCTTGCRAGGACACCAGCAGCAAAGGCAATATCCGGCCGAGTGATCGTTGACAGGTAGAGAACAGATCCTGCGATTTGAGGGTAATCCAGATGCTTGACTGATTCAAACTCCTCATCCGTGGCTACTCTTGGCTTGAACTGWGATGGGAGCGGTGTCGCACTTGATGGTTTAGCWGGAAGCTTACAATCTTCCATTCCGAACCTTTCGAGCAAGGATTCCACGTAGTGTTCTTGGGAGATCCACAGTTTCTTGTTTTTCCTGTCTCGCATTACATTGAAGCCAAGGAAGTAATTCACAGGTCCATTATCAGTGCATGCAAATTTGGAATTCAACCTAGCCTTGAAGGCGTCCAGTTCCGTTCGAGAGTTGGATGCCACAAGTTGATCGTCAACATGTACTGAGACGAATATGACTGCCTTTTCCGTCTTGCGAACATAAAGGCAAGGGTCAGCACTTGTTGGTACAAACCCATCTTGACGCATCCATTCATCAAAAGTCTTGTTGAAACATCTCGGTGATTGTCGCAGACCATATAACGATTTCCGTAGATGTAGGACCTTGTGACTAGGGATGTTGCTTCCCTCTGGAGGTGACATGTAGATTGTCTCCTCAAGATCTCCATTCAAGAAAGCCGCAGTTACGTCTACTTGATC